>JXCR01147196.1:188149-235713 GCA_002079205.1 Phalaenopsis hybrid cultivar
GTGAAGAAAATTTGGGAAGAAATTCATGGATCTTAGTGTTGAACTCTTATAATTACTATTGGAAGCCGTGATTTGCATATTTGAAGTAATTTTTGGAATTTTATTTATAATTTGATTAGATTGAAATGGCTCCACGTCAAAAGAGACGGGTTGATTTCGATGAGTCTCTCTTCCTCAAAGTGATGGCTCAAACAAAACTTACTTCCATATTTAAGGGAAATAAGTGTATACAAGATCGAGTTTTTGAAAGTCCGGGAGGAGAAATCAAACGAGTTATTACCGAGCGGAGGTGGGAAAACTTTTTTTACATCACCAATAAAGCTGATACAAATGTTGTGAAGGAGTTCTACACCAATGTAATTTATTCTGATGATGGAATCGTTCAAGTGCGTGGATTTCCTGTTGAGTTTACAGCCGCCCGCATTAACAATTTTTATGAAGACCCCCTTAATGATGTGATCAACTTTCTCACTAATGGAAAAGGAACATGGAAGATAAAGCAGTGAGAACGGGTAATTTTTTCTGCTTCCACGCTGAATGCCACCTCTAAGGCGTGACACTATTTCATTTCCTCTACTCTGTTACCAACCTATCACCATAGTGAGGTAACTAGAGATAGTTATTCTGAATTTCTGTATTAAGAATAGTAGAACTATAAATGTGGGGAGAATAATTCTTAAGAATATCTAAATTTTTGTATTCAAAATAGTAAAACTATAAATGTGGGGAGAATAATTCTTAAGAATATATTAAATTTCTGTATTTATAATAATAGAGCTATAAATTTGGGGAGAATTATTCTTAAGAATGTATTGACTACGGCAAGGAGTGAGACTAGTGGAGGTCTAGGACATCTTTGACTTATTTATACAAATTACAAACTTTTTGGAGTGGAAATTGGAGATGAGGAATGGGTTTATCCTATGAAACCCATTAGTAAAGATAATTTGAAGACTTATGAATCCCATGAGAAATAGAGAACTGAGAGTAGAAGTCAAGAACCTCTACTTGTAGAGATGTCCCCTCTACAAGTTATGACCTTCAACCTTCTAGTTCCCCTACCCTCTCTGATTTGATGAATGAGTAAATTTGGGGCTTTATGGACTTTGGTTAAAATCAAATGAAATTGAGGCCTCACCAAAGACAATTTAAGGCTAATTTTGATGTATGGGGATGTTATTAAGGTTTTTCAACATAAATTGTGGCAAAAGGAGTAGGCCATAGGTTCAATTTGGTGGAACCAAGTCATAGGGCCAAACTTGGGTTTTTGGTTTAGCTAAAAATTGCGTTGAAATAATGGACCAATTGAGCTTGGATTTAGCCTAGATTGGTCACATCAAGGGTGAACTTAAGTTTGGAATTGAAATTGGGGTAAATTGAGACCAATTTGATAGACATTTGGAATGATTTGGGGAAAAATGTGCGCCTTTAAAGGACAATTTGGGGGTTTTGATCAAAGATGATTAAATTGGCCAAATTAGGTCATGTAGTAGTTGAGGAAAATGAAATTTTGAATATTTGGGATGTTTTAGGATTTTTTAGAATTTTTTAGATTTTTCGAATTTTTGGGTAAGGAGGGGTATTTTGGTACTTTGGCCATTTTTGCTGTTTTTGGGTAGTTTGGGTGTTTCAGTAGAATTAGAGTGCCAACCACCATCAATAAGCCATAGACCAATGGAAACCCCATTTTGGGTCCTCTATGTAGTGGTCTAAGCCGAAGCCTAGCCTAGGGCTAAGGGGTTTAAGAGACCACCTACATGAGTCTCCCAAAAGTATGAAGGGACCAGAATCTAGCAATTTTGGGTTTAGGGTAGTAAGTGATTGTGAGTGTCAGTGATTGCAAGAGAGTGCCTTAGCTCTAGGCCAACACCCAGGGTCAACCCTATGGTCCAGCAGTCCTAAGGGTGACTCATCTTAAGTTCCCCCATAGTGACCCCACCTACTAAGTGCTAAAGGTTACGACCAATATGTGAAACTTCAAGTTGAGTAAAGAGGAATGTCAAATTTATATTGGTGAGGGTTCCTTGTCTAGTTTTTTAAGAATAGTCAATAGAAAAGTCCTATGGCTATACCTTAGGCTACTAAAGAGGAAAAACTAAACCTCAACCAAAAGTGGGTCAACACTGCTACATGGTGATAACCTTGAGGTTCCTCACTTTGGAATTGTATCTTCTCATTTTAAAGGAAATTATGAAGTGTAATTTTGGTCTCTCCTTCCTATTCCTCTTCTCCTCTCCCCTTATGTATTTCTTTTAAATATAGGCTTCTCTTATATCTACACTCCTCTGAAACCTGTAAGGTATTTTTGGGGGTTTTTTACCCCTAGTTTTGAACATGTAGGGAGCCACGAGACTGCTCCTTCCTCCAATATATATATATATATATATATATATATATATATANACCCTCTTCGGAAAGGCATTTAATATATATATATATATATATATATATATATATATATATTAGTTTAGAAAAATATGAAATCAAACCGACCACAAACTTTTCATAGTTTAAAAGAAAAAGCACTATACCTCATACCCGGTATCTATCCCAAAAGTTAAACATAAGACTTGAGGGTGGGCTCGATCAAATAAATTAAGAAATATATGACATGCATTTTGTCTGCAAAAACCATTTTATTTGATGACAAGTTCCTCTATTTAATATGAAGAATTAAATAGGGTTTATTTTAAGCTTAATTTGAAAAAGCTTCGTATAAGGGCAAGCTCCTATAGTTAACTACATTCTAGATAACTGAAGTAACCTAAGAAAACTCTCGATAAAAATCAAGGAATATTATCTTCAAAAAGTTGAAAAGGATAGAACTTTTCAACGAGATCGGAGAAAGAGGTGTGAAAGGGGAATGAGTCAAATTTGGAACATTTATTGTAGAATCTAAAAGAGGAAAAACTAGGATATGTCACAGATCCAGAGGAGAACCTTAGTAACTTCTCAAGCTACCCTATGTTTTAGCTTCAGTTTTGGAGAGAAATATTTAAATATTACATCCTGTCAATTTTATTAATATGGTTTTACAGTTATGTGAAACGATCACACAAATAGCCTGGAAAATATGAGGATTTAGGTCGTGATGAATGACAACCTCAGAATCCTAAGATGAGTTAGGGCTTATATTCTATAGCAAAAATATACAAAAGGCCTAAATATGAGTTGAGGATATATGTTGCATACGAAAACCTCCTCAAAGTCCTACGACTTATTTAAATCTAAGGAATGTTTTAGCTGATGAAGGCATGTTTTGCTACTAAAGATGGTCGTGCTGCCTACAATGCTAGCTCCAAGCTCCTCATTGTGGCGAGTTTATATTTTCTAATGTGTCAAGTTATAATGTCAAATCAAATGTTTCTATGGTTATGTGTTTTGAAATATTATGTGGCATATTAATGTTGATTCGAGCAACACCGGTTAGGATCCTACAATTCCCTCATTCTGGTACCACTATTTTCTATAAGATTCACTTAGTCCAAATTAATTTATTAAACTCAACCTAATGAGTTCCATACTTTCATTTAGACCATGGGAACTCTTGTTCGTAGGTTACCTCCTCCGAGGGATTCCTGATCATCTGATAAAGACGTCTTAATTTAGTTGCAAATTTTGTTTTGTGATGTTCGTGATTAAATTTTGAGTTGTCTTATTTTTTGAATATTGTGGCAGTGAATTTTATCTTGTTTGATTTTTAGATTTGGTTTTGGTTTTACTGCTATCTTAGTAGTTTTGTTTTTCATGCAGGGTGACATTATTGTTTAACATGCAAGCTCAAATCAAGAAGTACAGAAAGATAAGTGCATTAATTTAAAAGCGTACCTATCGATTCTTCTCGTTCCTCCACCTGAAAGGTTAGTATTTTCAAAGCAAGTATATAATTTCGCAAGGAATTTAAATTGCAGGAATAGATGAAGGTCTAGCTACCAAACCCCAAGTTATAACTTTATTGAATCTTAAAAGATCCTAGTGGATGATTTTAGAACAAAAATATGGCACGTTCAGTTTCACCTTCCAAATGTCCAATAGATTTAAAAAATGCTCGAGGCATGACCCTAGACCATTTTAAAGATCACTTGAAATATTTTGAGTTCATTTTAAACTTATCATATTAGTCCATTAATCATCTAAGGTTGAAGTGTGACTACCTCGTTGCTTAGTGAAACTTGGCAATTTAATTATCCAAGGGATAGGATACCAATTTAGTCAATTGATGTTTCGTTTAAAGGTTACGTGAGTGGGTGCCCATAAGGCAAGTTTAGGTCATTTAAAGATTATGGTGGTCACAATTATGATCAGGCTTATGGTGTTTAAAGATGTTAAGCACCAATTATATCATCTTCTAAATCCATTCAACTGAGTTTAGACATCGAGCCTAGGTCACTACTAAGCCTTTGACAATCATGATAGGTGGAATGGTGATTATCAAAATTTTGATTTAAGTCATATGTATTCTTATCAAATAGTAAAAATCATCCTTAACTTTGGGCTTGAGCAAAGTAAACTATTATATTTCTAGCTTAAGCCCATCACTTAAGATTCGTTTGATCCTAATTGACTTCCAAGTCATGAAGATTAGATGAATTATGATTTTATTGATGTTGTGCAAAGGTGGCGAGTTAGTTTCTACCTTTCAGTCCCACTGTATTTCAATCATCCAAGCATGTTTATTAGGATCAAAATTACTTATTTTTCCTTGTTTAATCCTAAATTTTGATTAAGGCACAAAATTCTAAAATGATTATTTTGCCCTTAGGGCACTTTAACTCATAATTCATTAACCGCAGTGTCATATCTATGAGGTAATTATAATGTTAGAGGAGAATATGTGGACTTTTCAAAACTTAATTTAATTTGAATATTTAGGAATTAATTTATTTGACTTCCCAATAATAATTTTTTTTATGAGAAAATTATTAGAGGTTTCCCTAGGTAAGAAACATAGTTAGCAAAAATTTGATAGTTTTTTGAATTAAATTATTATAAATATTTTAATGGTAAAATATGAAAAATCAACTTTTAAGCCTTTAAAAAATTATTTTTACCATAGGAAAATTTAGGAAAAATATTTTAATGAGTCCCAAGTGATCATAGAGCAATTAGGCACATTTTAAAAAATTTTGATATTTTTGGGATTTTAAATTATTTTTAATTTTTTTCAAATTAAAAATTAAGTATTTTCTAAAAAAATAATTTTTTAATTTTCCCAGGAGCCTCTGATCACATGGAACTCATAAAATCACTATTCATAATTTTTTTAAGTGTATTTTATTTAATATAATTATTTTTGGTACGAAAAGATAAGGTTCCTTAAAAATTAACTTTAATACTTGAACTTAATCAAATAATTTTCAAATCTTTATAGTGGATAAACATGATATTTATGAACAATGTGGGATTAATTTTTTCAATTTTGGATAAGTATATAATTTACATAAATTTACACAAGATATTTACATTTAATTAACTATAAAAATTTACAAGATTATCTAAGACATCATGATATTTTTCCTAGACTTCTCTGACCACAGAAAACCTACTAAAATTATTCCCATATTTTCAAAATTATATTTTGATTTATATATTTAAATAAACCAAAATAGTTACGTTAGCTTGAAAATTAAGGCTAGAAGCATAGAGATGTCATCTGACCTTGGAAAAATCAGAGAACATAGTCTCTATCATGAGGAATAAACCCTAAAAAATTCAAGCCATAGTGAGCATTGTTCGATCACAATGAAATAAAATACTCTATAGGGTATTTAATTCATTAAAAATCAGGGAAAAAAATTAATTTATATTTTTAGTTTAAATTTTCCTCCTCTATTCACTAAGCAAGAGGGTATGTTTATTTTATTTTTATGATTTTTCTAGAGAAAGATGTGAATTTTTGAAGTTTAGGCATTTAAAATAATTTAGAAAATCCATATTTTTCTACTTATCCTATGCAACGCCAACTCAAACTATGGTGGCTCCTAACTCACACGCGGCACACTCCTATTCATCACGGCCATTGACCTCAACTGCCACACGAACAGCAATTCACGCACCAAGAGTCTGTTCAGCTCAGTCTCCTCCATCAGTCGGATACATGCGCGATCTGACGGATCTCTATTATCATCCCCAAGTGACCTAACCTGACAACCTCTCACACTAAAACCTTAGGATCTTAGCCTAGACTTAACTAAATTGCATGGGGTTTATTCTTAAACCTTCATCTATTCAAGATGCACCTATCCATATGGTATATACAGTATGAAATACAGTAAATATGTATAATGAATCAAAAAAGACTCATATTAGAGTTGAGGTTCAATACCTTTGCCTGAGAGGGGAGGCCTGAATCAGATAGTTGTGGTAGCTTTGATTGAGTCCAATGAACCTCCAGAAGTCTTGATCCCTAATGAATTGTCTAGATATGATTTCGATCAAACTTGATTTCAGGTGTTGGTCTAGAGCTACGTTAGAGGTTGTTGGGGAATCACTTCTTTCACTATGGGGATGGTGTGTGCAAAATCAATTGAAGTTTGGTTCACTGTGGAGGAGCGAAGAGATTTGTCCTAGTTCTAGGGCAAATTTCAGAGATGAAATTGGCTCTAAGGGGTGGCTATGAGTGGCTGAGAGCAAAGGGATTGCACTTGGGATGGTTTGGAAAGGCTCTAGTGAGATTTTGGCAGAGTTTCCCCAAGGTTTCAAGCACTCCCTCCTTTTTGTCATGGAGAGCTCCATTTATAGCCATGGCTTCCTAGTGGAGCTCAGGGCTGGGAATTAGGTGTTGAAGGATGCTGTGGTGGAGGGAAGAAAGGCTCTATTGGCCAATGGGAGTGTTAGGAAGAATTTAGGAATCAAAATTGGGCAATTGAGTGGATTATATGGTTCAATTAGGTAAGATTAAGTCATAGGGTCAATGTTGGGGGTTTTGATTCAGATCAAAATTGAGCTCAAAGCATGGATCAATTAGTCTTGGATTTGGTTTGGATTGATCATATGAAATATTAATTTGAGTTTAGAATTAAACTTGAGGGGAATTGAGGCCAAATTGATGGACATTTTGGATGAATTTGTGGAATTTGAGCATTTAAAGGCAATTTGGGGGTTTTGGTCAAAATGGTCAAATTGGCCAAATTGGGTTCAATTGAATGGTCCAATGGGTTTTGGAGATGGTTGAAGTGATTTTAGATGTTTTGGAAAATTTTCAGCCAAATTTGGGGGTATTTTTGTACTTTTATCAAATTTGGGGGTATTTTGGTAGTGTTGACAATTTTGGGTATTTTGAAATGGTTTGAAATGATTTTTGAACAAATTTGGGTATTTTGGGTGAATTTGGGAATTTTGGCCAAATTTGGGGTTTCGAGGGATTTAGGTAATTTGAGTGGATTTGGGTGAAAAATGCATATTTTGGTAGAATCGAGGTACCAACCACTATGTATGAGCTATGGTCCAATGAAATCTTGATTTGGGTTCTCTATGTACTAGTCCTAGTCGAGAGCTAGTGGGTCAAGGGGACCATCTACATGAGTCTCCAAAAAGACCAAGTGATCAAAGTCAACAATTTTGGGTTTAGGGTTGCAAGTGAATCTAGGTGATAGTGAGTGTAAGTGAGTGAACTAGCTCTAGAACAACACCCAGGGTCAGCCCTAAGGTCAAGCAGTCCTATGGGGACTCTACTTGAGATCACCCATACTGACCCCACCTACTAAGTGCTAGAGGTTAGGTCCAATATGTGGAACTTCAAGTTGAGTAAGGAAGATTTTAGAATTTCTAATGGTGAGGGTTCCTTTTCTAGTGTTCTAGGAATAGTCAACTGGAAAGTTCTATGGCTAGACCTTAGAATACTAAAGAGGGAAAACTAATCCTCAACCAAAAAGGGGTCAACAATAGAGTAATATCATCTAATTTGTAAACTCACTTTTTTAAGATAAATGATGTCATTAATTTTTTGACTAATGCTACCCATTAATCCTTCCTCTTTAAAAGAGAGCAAAGGTAGTAGAATAAGTGATAGACCAATATGCTCCTACGATGTTCAATGACGAAGATCTATGTGTTACACACTCCTGAAATATAAATAAAGATAGATTCAAATATTAACTCTATACTAGATATGACCATACATGTATAAGAAAATTTGAAGTCTCATTAAGATTTGTTCATCTAAAATTAACATCAATGCACAAAAGCATTGATAAGGAAATTACATATATGATTATTCTAAAATCATCATGGGCTTTTATTTTTCTAGCCTTACCTTATTTTATAACTTTGTGACTTATGAGCCCATACCATAACGTATATACAAAGAGTTAGTGTATATAAATGTATTTATAATTGATTAATTGAACACTTATTTTGTACCTCTTTGAGCGCGATAAAAAATAGGAGGGTATTTTATTTTAGTATTGATGAACATGTAACTAGCCGTAATGTAATGGTTTTGTATTATGGTAATGAAATGAAGAAAAAAACTTAAATTTTTTAACGTTCTTTCTTCTTATCAATAATTATTATGAAAATGAATTTTACTAAAGATTTAGTTTGTTCTCCAAGATAAAATATGTAAATCTATGTGGAAAAATAAAACTCTTAAGAGTTATTTCGTTTGTTCAACATGACTAATCTATATGAATATAAACTTCTTGTCTAATTATGCAAGATGATTTCTTTTAATAAGAGTGATGAGGTATTTGCTTATCTTGATGTAGAGATTGAAGTTACGGATGCTTGAAATTAATTTTTTTATGTATGATAATTCTCATCCCGGCTCTATTATTAAACAATAAAGTCCAATGCTAATAAAATAAAAAAGGTATTGAAAGAATCTCCTAATTATCTTACATGAAGTAACGTTTAAATATCTAACTTAGCCCTTAAAATACATTGTATGAGAAAAACTTAGATTATGTCAATACCCCTATTCACTAAGCTCATTAAAGAATATTACATGATATAAAGCAAGTGATTAATGAAAACATTAAAAAGTTTTTTGAAGTATGATTCATAAGATAATCTCTCATCTCATTTAGTTAGCAAATATTGTGACTATCCATATACATGAGCAAACATATGTTCTTATTAACTTTAAAGAATTAAGCAAATTATTGTTGACCTGATTTTTAGTTATCCTGTTTCCTGGTTTAATATTATTTTAATTTTCCTTGTCTAAGTTACTAGCAAACTCTAATTTAAGAAACCTGAGATTTAACTTAACAAAAACAATAATAAAAAAAATTAAAAGCTATCAATTTTTAATCAAACCACAAAAAATAAACCTAATACTAGCCTTAATTATCAAAACCCTGAGATTATAATTTATTTCCCAAGATCAATCTAGACTCAATACTTAATTTTGAAAATTTCATTAAAATTATTATCGTATATAAAGATCATAGAAATATGTTTGTCGATCGTTTTAAACAGTTCTTATTTAAAACATTTATCTAAATCCTTATGCATAAATATTAATCATCGTCCCAAACCCTACAATTTTTCTTTTCTCCATAGGCAAATATATGAATCCAAATTACATTCCATAAGTTTTATAAATCTCATAATTAGTTTATTTGTCAACAAACATCATTTTTATGTAAAATTGTGTACTAATGATTTTTATGCAAGAAAATGGTCCTACATAAATCTTCTTTCAATGAGTCATTCTTTTTAAAAATGAACTTCACCAATAAATCTATATCATTGAAATCGTTCAAATGAACCGTCCTTGCCTAAGTCAACTCCTTTTTGGGCCCACCGAGCTGATAATAATTAGGAGAGAGAAAATTGATAATTTTTATAATAAAATGATATATTGGCCATAAATATCTTAAAATAAACTCAAATAAGGTATTTAATTTAACTAAAGTTGTTCTAAATTCAAAAGAACACAATTTTATCCAATAGAATTACTTTAAAGTTACAATCCACCATTTGAGCCCTCCTAAGGTTTTGGGCTTACTTTAACTGGAAATATTTTCACATGCACGTTGTTAAGATAAATAACACTTGAACCATTGAAATACTTATTTCTTCTTCAATCAAATGCATCAAATTAAAAAGTTTGGCCATAAAAAAATTTTAATCACATTGTAACCAACTTGTATTCACCTAACTACTTCAAATGCCCATAAGTTAAGCCAAACAATATCTTTTTCGAAATGGTTAAACGGTTGGATTCCTTATTTTACCCTCATATATAATGATATATTCTTTTAATTTTTCATAACTATCTAAATTACTTTGGAAAATTAGAGAAATAACTCTCCCTTCTTGTATTTTGATCTATACAATCTATTTTTTTGTAACTTCTATCCAACCTCCCTCATGATTCCAACTCACCAATAAAACCCTCTTCATCAAATTAGGCCACTGATACATCAAAATAATATGAAGTTTTAATTATATATTTTATGCTTATTTTTGGTGATATTACACTTTAAATAGGCATATTTTTATGTTTTTGTTGCATGTATGTCAATTTTAGGAATTTGGAGCAAAAGTAGCAAAAAGGACAAAATTTGGAGCTAAAGCAACAAATTTTGGGATTTTGGCGCAAGATGGGCCTGATTGGCTCCTGATGAGCCAAAAACCAGAACAATGTGGTCTTCAACAAGCTAGTGCAAGATGCGCCAGATTGGCATCAGATGCACCATTTGACAAAGAGCTGGCGCAAGATGCACCAGAGACAACTTTTTTCAGATTAAGGCGGTTCAAGACAAATTTTGTGGGAATTTCAAAAGAGACACTTGTTCTTAAAGACTCTTAGAGTGATTCAATATTTCTAAACACTTTAGAAGATCCTTTTATGAATTGATATGTCTCTTGGATAATTGGACATATCTTTTGAATTGAAAAGAGTTGACTTTTGGATAGAATTTTGGGGGGAATTTGAGTTCTTTTTGGAAGGAAGCAACTTCTAATAAAAGACAAAGACTTCTTGTGTGTGTGTGTGTGTGGTGTGTGGAGGGGAGCAAAAAGAAGAGATCGAGAGAGAGAGAAATCAAGGTCTTAGAGATTTTCTTCAACGATTGTCAGAGGAGAGGGAAGGTGTGAGATTTCTTTTTCATCACACTTTTGAGAGATAATTGAGAGAACTTGTAAAGGGAGAAAGGCTTTAAGATAACTTCTAGAGATTTGCTTGGGAATGATTGTGAGATAAGTTGTGTCTTTTATTTCTTTTATTTTGTAATCTTGTTTTTATATATGAAATCCGTGTTATGTCGTATTTTTCTCATGAATTTTGGGTAGTAATAATTATCCTTCTCCTTACTTTGAGATATGGTTTTGCAAAGAATTGATTTTATTTTATATGATTTTAAGTTTTAATAATTTATTATGATTTGAACTTTGATCTTCATTTACCTTTCAATCTGGCCAATTGAATTGTTAAGATGTGTTGAGAAACATATGTTCTGAAAGGGCTATAATTTTAACAATATGGGTAAAATCAAATTTAATTTCATGGAAGAGTATGTCATCCATGGAGTTGGGTGTAAATGAATAGGTAAATATATTTTGTTGGATGTCGAATTAAAGATTTTAAGGCGACAAGTTACAATCCCTAATTTGGTCCAATTGGTTGGAAACTGATGTGAGATTGTTAGCCCTCAGGTGAGGGAGTAGTGGGAGTTATAGAGTAGCAGTCGATATCCTCCCAGCCTAACCACAAAATTAGGGACCAAACTATGGTTAGTCAATGTTCTTTATGCACTTGGAAGACGGTAAGGAATAGGATTTCTCCTATTTTACACAAAAAAGTTTTTATATATAATTTCAAATGATTTTAATTTCTTCACAATCCATATACTCATTGTATAGGGAAAGGATGCTTACTTAAATTTGAACTTTCCATAAAAAAAAATATTGTTTAATTTTCTTAAGTTTACTTTTGAAATTTTAGAATTTAGTTTAGTTAATGTTTTTTCAACTGCACTTTAATTAGCATTCACCCTAGCTATTCATATTCAAATTTTGCACTTTACTTTTATGTAGTTTTAAAAATTGTAGTATACATTATAATGTTAAGGATTTATTAATAAGAATTTCCAACTTCTCTGAGGGATTGATATCTAGGACTCTAATTTAGTCATTTATTACATGAGTTATACATATACTTGCATTATTTTTAAAGGAGATTTTGCAATTTAAAAATTTTTAATAGAGACAAAACTAATTTCACTGAATTATTTTTGTTGGGATTAAGTTGCATATTTGTTATTATATCGGTCGTGTGTATTTTGTAATATTGACAAATATTTGCAAAATTAACACACAAAACCCACTTGCATTAGGGTTTTTGTGTCGTTCTTAGGGAAGTAATGGAAAGTATTAATAAGTTATTTTATAAATTATAGTATTTTTATTTTTAAATTGACACACTAAACCCATCTTAGTATTTAGTACCTTAAGATTCTGAGTTAGAAAGAACTATTAGAAAAATTTAAAGATCGAAAAAAATAGATAGACCATATTAGAAAAATGGCTTGCAATTTAAGTAATTTTGGAAATGAAAATGAACATAATTAGAGAATTTTAAGAGATTATGCTTAGAAATGATATTACATCTTTTTGTCTGTTTGAAGTGGAATCAATTTATGAAGCATGGGGAATATTTAAGGATCTCCTTAAAAAGTGTCCACACCATGCATTGCTATATTGGTTAATAATTCAAACTTTTTCTAATGGATTGGTTAGATCTCTTAGATCGATAATTGACTATATCGCTGGTGGAGAATAAATGTCAAAACCATTCGATGAAGCATATTATTTAATTGAAGAGATGACTACAAATAATTTTCAATGACCATTTGAAAGGGAAAATCCAAAAGGAGTAGTCAATATCCATCATTTTGATGTAATATCTACGTTAGTTGCACAAATAGCTGCTACATTGAAGAAGATAGATTAATATTGAATGAATTATTCTCAGACATCATCTATGCTTAAGGAAAATGATCCCAAATAACTACTTATATGCAATAGTATAAAAATGTCTCTGATTATATTTTCACTTATATTTCCTTACTTTGCAAGAGAGTCAAAACTTGATCCTGAAGAAAATAAAAATTTAACTCTTTAATTTATATATTGGGATACTGTGCAAGTATGCGTATCATTATCAAGTAATATAGGACTTTTTGATTAAAACCTAAATATCGAACCCATAAGGAAATTATGCAATATTCTATATTGAATAGAAAATTTTCTATTTTAAAAAGGCCATTACTTAAAATAGAGATGTATTTGCAGTAACTAAAATTCAAATATTTTTTGTATTTTTGATATTTTGAAAAAACAGTAACAATTTAAAAAGATAAGTTGAGTTTAAGTAAGAGAAAAACACTAAATTTGAAAATATCACTCTCCTTATCTTGATTCAGTAATAAGCATAAGAATTCTATTGTGGTAGTTTGCAAGTTGTGTTGTGCCAAATAGGAGCAATTATATTCTTTACCCTTACTAGAGATGCTATAAAGAACATTGACTAATTTAAAGTTTGAATAGTTCTGAAGATCGGCTAGGCAGAGAAGATACGAGTTGTCACTCTAGAGTTCCCTTAATTCCCTCCACCTGGGGGCTAACATCTCGAGCCTAGGCAGGGAAGATACCAGCTCTCACTCTAGAGTTCCCTCGATTCCCTCCACCCGGGGGCTAGCATCGCTAGGCAGGGAAAAGCTCTTACTCTAGAGTTCCCTTGATTCCCTCCACCTGTGGTAACATCTCAAATCAAATCCTAAAGAAATAACTCAATTTAGGGGCTTTAACTTGTCACTTTAAAGTCCTCTAACTCTACACCCTTCAAATATTATTTTCCTATTTATTTGCACTAAATCATATGAATTACATTCTCATTCATACAACCTCATGTGATTCTTTCCAATTATTGACTGAGACAATACAAGCCCAGTTCTTACATGTTCTCACAACAAATTTTAACATATGGATAGGCCAAATAAAGAAGTAAATGAATTTCATGGATTTAGATCATCACAACTTCTTCCAACATTAGAGATTAATACTCTTCACAACTTCCATCCAACACTTTAACTACTTATCATTTTAAGGAGAAATATAAAGAAAGCTACTAAGAATCCATAGAGAAAACAAAACCATATTTTTTTTTAAAAGTAGAAATCATTGTCAAATAAATAAGAAGTCTCAATTAAAACCAAAAGTAATTAGAAAAAAAGATAAAAACTTATATCAAATCCTCCACAAAATTTTTGAAGTTCCTTTGTATCTCTTCTCTTTTACAACATTCTAAAAATAAACTATAAACAAAAAGGATAAAATAAATTTGTGTGGTGCTTGAAAATCTCTCCAAAATTCTCTTCTTTCCAACACTTTCAAGAACTTTAAAGCACACTCTCCCTCTTCAAGCACCCTCTCCATCTTCAAGACTTCAAATGCAAAAACTTCCTTCTTTTATAAATCTCCAAGAGGTGCCTTAATAATTCTTTTAAATGTGTCCCAATTCAATGTATTCTCCAAACGATGCCTCCTTTCACAAGTCTTTTAAAAATAATTTTGTTCCTGGTGGTCAGAACCACCTTCTTTAGCCAATAGGTGCCTCTAATGCCTCTTCAAAATTCAGTCAAATGAAGAAAACAACCAAATAACTGCCTCTGGCGCTTAAGCACGGTGCCTATGGCGCTTAGGCGTGGCCTTCTCTGTTTAACCGACGCGTAAGCGCTAGATCTGGGGCTTAATCGCCAAAATACTTTAGCACAATTTTCACCTCTTTGCTCCAAATTTGATCCTTTCTCACTCCTTTTAGCATTTTTCACCTTTTTACTTGTACCTGAAAGAAAAACACACAAATATATTCTATTAAAGCACAATATCTCAAAAATAGGTATAAAAATGCGTCTTAAAATATTATATATTTTAGGTGTATCAAAATCCCCCAAACTGAAAATGTTACTTGTCCTCAAGTGACACTTCAATCTTTCAAAACTAAATAAGTATGATATGCATATGAGTTTTTTTAGGAGTTACTAAAATTTAGATTTAGAAATATAGGAGTCCAATTTAGAAAAAAATATTCAGTAGATGAGACCAACTTAAATTTTAGAAATTCTTAATATTAAGAAATCTGAAAATATGAGTTCCCATATAATTCAGAAATTTTATAGATTCTCCAAGTTCATAATTTAGTTCTTTTATCATCTCTACTTAAAAGTTTTTAATTTAAATAATTTTACTTACTATATTATATATCTAAGCTTAAGAGTTTCTCAAGTTTTATATTCTAATAAGATCAAATATGGAACCAATTTTTGATTAGGCACTAATCCTCAAGCTTCTCCTCCATCACTTTTTGTTTCTTTTCTTTCTCTTTTTCTTTTTCTAATTATTTTTCTTCTTCTTTTTTCTTTTTTTTTCTCTTTCAAGCAAGGATTACTATATCTGGATAGGTTTGTAATGGTTTTGAATTTCACTTCTCCTTTCCTAAAGGAAAATCTTGATATAATTCTTTTACTTAAAAATATAAACACAGTTTTAAAAATAATTTTAATAAATGAAATTTAAGTATTAAATATAAAAGTCTAAATTTCTAAAATTTTCAAAAATACAATTTTTCTTACAAAAGATAGTTACATAAATTAAACATTTTCTACACTAAAAACTTTTTACTTAAAAATTTTTCTTCATTACCAAAAATTTCAACTATATTTTCTTACTCATTTCTAAAATCAAATTTTACATCCCTAATATAACCTCATATACATGATCATTTTTCTTTTCAAATTAAATTTTCTTGAAGCACATTTCAGAACAAATAAAATTCAAGTTTTGAAAATATTTTTCATTCCCCCCTCAAACTTAAAATTTTAACAGATTAAACAGTTTAGTAGTGGATATTTATGAGCAGAAATGAAAATTAAAAAACAAGCTTACAGGAATTTTTATATCCTAAGTATGCAAGTATAAAACTAAAAATAGGAGTAATATTTAATTTTTGATTAATTTTCTATCATTTTCATTTTAATTCAACATGTAGAGATTCAGTAGACTTCTAAGTAGTAGGTACAAACATAAAAACAAACAAACACACTAACTTTGATTTCCAGTCTCAACATAAAAAACAAACACACTAACAAGGTAAAAGAAAAATATAGGGTAACAATTTTCTGAGTTTAAAATTTAAAACTAAAGTTAGCAAGAATTTCAAAATTCGATAAGACATAGAATTAATTTCAATCCTTAACTAACTAAAACATTACTAAACACACAACAACAGCTACTACCCTAGAATTTAAAACAAAATACTAACAGAACACAAACATCACAATATCAACTAAACATAAGTCCAACACACATCACATAGTCCAAATAAACACATAAATGCAAATATAGCAGGCCCAGACTACAGAGTCCATAACATAATACAAACATAAAAATAAATTTCGCAGTCCTACTCCTCATTCTCAGAATCACCACTATTCTAAATATCTGCAAGCTCATAATTAGGGTATCTAGTATATGGAGAAAATTTCACTCTTTGGTTACCTCTAATGAGGCTCTCAAAAAATGAGTGAAATCTCTCTTCTTAATCACTTTTCCTTCTATTATAACTATCAATATATTTTGCAAAACACTCCAAATTTTGAACTTTATCAGTGGTAAAATTAATATAGTCCATCATCCTCTATAATAATTGATCTTGGGTCTCAATAGACTCACCTCTAGAAGTAGAAGCACGTGAGGTACATGGTCTAGATGTAGAAGCAGCAGAAGTTTCCATTCCATAACTTCTTGAAAATCATCCTCTCCAGCCAAAAAAAGAATGTTCAGCATAAGTCTTCACATTCACCTTTGTAATATGCTTTAGTGGTAACAGTACTTCCTCTCAGCAATCATATTTCACTCTAGCCTACTCACATGAAGAATAGATCAAGGAAGCAAATCCCAGACCTACAATAATAACAACGGAGGAATAACTGATGATAGTATGATATATCAAAGCTCCAATGTTGATGTGCTTTCCTTCTTGGATACAATAATTTAATGTCTCTCTCTCTTTCTTGTAACTTCACTGAGATGATCTGTTGGTAGTAGACGAGCAGAAATATAATAGTGCCATGCTTCGAAGGCACACTTAATTTTGACGTGGGAAAATTGATTCTCCTCTCATTAGTGATTTTCCAGAGTCCTTATCCAAAAGTAAAATAAGAAATAATCCCATCTAGCTCCATCTCAGTCGGACTATAATTTGCATAAAAACATAAAGTATCTGGTGGCTAATGGTATAACAATTTGATCCCCACAAAAGCCCCATCAGAGAGAGCCTCTAACCTAGCCCTAGACCAACACCCAAAATTGTCTTATATTGAAATCACACCTATAAATTTCACCGTAGCTCAGAACTTCATCTGGAGGTTCATTGGACTCATTCAAAGCTACCACAACCATCTGATTGAGGCTTCCACTTTCAGACAAAGGTACTGAGCTCTCACCCTGAACCGAGCATAAATTATTCTCCATTTGTATTTACTATATTTCATCCTCTGTCAACCGTATAGAGAGGTTTGTCTTGAGTAGATGAAGGAGTAGGAACAGACTCAAGGTGATTTGGTTAAGTCTAGCTCGAGATCTTAAGATTTTAGTGTAAATGGCTTACGGGTTAGGTCATTTGTGGACGATAAACGGATGTCATCCGATCGCACATGTATAGGATGGATGGATGAGATCAACTCAGATAGATTCTTGATACGTGAACCACGGGATGACAAGGCGACTACATGGCTGACGACGTCGAATAGTGGAGCACCTCATGTTAGTCTTGATGCTCCATAGGTTGATGTAGCATTGAATGGTTAAAATAGAAAAATATGGATTTTCTGAATTAATATAAATCCCAGAATTTCAAAAATCCATATATTTTTATAGAAAAATCATAAAAATAAATTAAAAATATTATCTTACTAAATGAATAAGGGAGAATAATGTGAACTAAAAATAAAAATTATTTGTTGACTCTTTGATTTTTAATTAATTAAATACTCTCTGTGGTATTTCAATTCATCATTGTTAAGCATTGCTCACCATAGAATGAAATTTTTAGGGTTTTTTCTTACGATAAAGGCTATGTTATTTGATTATTCTAAGGTTAGAAAACATCTTTGTGCTTCCAGCTCTAATATTAAGTTAAGATGGCTATTTTGGCTTAAATTAATTACATAAATTAAAATACCACTTGGAAAATTATGGGATAAATTTTACTTGGTTTCCCGTGATTAGGGAAGCTTAGGAAAATATTATGATGGTTTAAATTACTTTGTACATATTTGTACTTAGCTCAAAGTGTATATATTGAATTAAATTAGATAAATTAAATATTAATAGAAAATTGACAAATTCAATTCCACATTATGCATAAAAACCATGTTAACCCACTGTAAAAATTTGAAAATTAATTGGTTAAGTTTAAGCACTAAAGTTGATATCCCAAGAAACATTGTATGTTTGTACAGAAATAATTATATTAAATTAAATACAATTAAGAAAATTATGAAAAGTTATTTTCTGAGTTCCTTGTGATCAGCAGCACTTAGGAAAAATAAAAAGTATTTTTGATAAAATACTTGATTTTTAGTTATATTTTAAATTAAATATAATTAAAAATAGTTAAAAATTCCAAAAGTACAAACATATTTCAAAATGTGCCTATATGCTTTTTAATCACTTAGGACTCATGAAAATATGTTTCCTAATTTTTCTAAACTAAAAATAAAATTTAGGAGGTTTAAAATAAGTTTTTCTTATTTCTTTTATTAAAATAATTATAATAAATAAATAGATAATCATAAAAATATAAATTTTGTTTTCTCTTGACTCTTTAGACTCAAGGAGGTTTTAGGAAAATAAAAAAGCATCATTTTTGTAAATAAACATATTTTCCATTTAAATTATATCATTAAATCAATAAATAATTGTAAAATTAAATTCAAAAAATCTTGAAATTTTGCTTAAGCGTTTCTCTGACCTAAGGAAACCTCTAATAATTTTTTCCACAAACCAAAAACTTTTTTTTGATTGATTAAATAAACTAATTTTAAAATACTACTTTCCAAGTTTAAAAGATTATTTAAATTAAATTGAAATTTGAAAAACACAGTTCTCTCCTCTGATGTGTTAAATACTCTATGGATAAGGTAATCTAAAAATTTTAAAGTCACTTGAATTATGCTTATTGAGTTATAATGTGAAGAGCTCTAAGGGCAAAGTGGTAAATTTAGATTTTGGTGCTTTAATCAAAATTTGGAATTAACCAAAGGGAAAAATGGGTAATTTTGATCCTAATGAATATGTTTGGATAATTGAAATATAATGAGTAAAAAGTAAAAACCAACCTGCCACCTTTCCATAATAAGAATAAAATTAAAACTTGTTAAATTATCAAGACTTGAAATTTAATAAAAATTAGATGATTCTCAAGTGATGGGATTAAGTTAGGGAGATGAAGTGTCAGTTATTTCAAGTCCATAGTTAATGATGGTATGATATTTTAATCAAAATCTATATCACCTAAATTAAAATTTAATATTTGTTAATCTTTTCCCCATTGAAAATGTCAAGGGCTTGGTAGTAATTTAGACTTCATATTTGAATTCATTTAGTGTGATTTAGAGGGATAACATGATTGATGATAAACACTTCTAAGCACTGGAAGCCCAACTTTAGTGGTGGGCGCAGAATATTTAATGACTTAAATTTACTTTAGGGGTATCCACTCACATAACCTTTAAGTGAAATATCAACTGATTAATTAAGTACCCTATTTTTGGGATAATTAAAATTTCAAAGTTCACCAAGTAGCAGGGTAATTTTAGTTTTACCTGGGATGATTAATAAAGTAGTATGATAAGTTCAAAATGAACTCAAAGATCTCAAGAGTTCTTTAAATTAGTTGAGGTTCATTTCCCGAATACTTTGAAATCTCTTAGATATTTTGAAGGACAAATTGAACTTGTTATATTTTGTTCTAAATTCATCCACCAAATTTTTTTGGGACTCAATAAGTCATAGTTCAGGGTTTGTTAGATACACCTTCAAATATTCTTAATTTCCACAAAATTATATATATATATATATATATGTATANCCTTACCATTAGTTGACTGAGACAACACCATCACAAATCTTACATGTTCTCAAAATAATTATTAACATCTTAATTGGACAAATGAATAAGTAAATGAAGTAAAAGGTTAAAAATCATCACAACTCATTCTAACATTAAAGATTAATACTTCACACAACTTTCATCAAACACTTTATCACTTATCATTTTAAGAAAAAGATAAAGAAAACTACTCAGAATTTATGGAGAAAACACAACCACACTTAAATTTAAAAATAAAAATCATGCAAACAAACAAGAAGTCTAAATTAAACCCAAATGTAGTCATAAAGATAAAAAACTTATCTCAAATCCTCTCCACCAAACTCTTGAAGTTTTTTTTAATCTCTTCTCTTCCTTTCTCTTACAATACTCTTTACTCACACACTACAACTCCTCTCTTCTTCTCTCCAAAAGTATATTCTAATAAATCTAAGAGAGAGAGGCGTCGGTGGCTAAGGGGCTGAGAGTTTCTCTAGGGGTGCTGGAGAGAGTATGCCTCTTCCTTAATCCAATCCAACACTTCTTTTAAAATTTTCTAATGTGTTTACATTCAATGAATCTTCCAAGAGTTGCCTCTTTTCAAAATCCAATTAAATGTATTTTCATGTTCATTAACCATTTCCCATGTTTTCACCAAGAGTTTCATCAAACACCTCTTCAAAAATTCATCCAAATTCATTGAATCACCAAGTAACTACCTCTGACGTTTAAGCATGATGTACTTGGCGCTTAGACGTGACCTTCTCAATTTTACCGGCGCTTAAGCACTTAGGCGCCACAGTTCATTCACTCACCTTCTTCATTTTTTCTCCAAATTTGATCCTTTGTCACTGATTTCACCATTTTCATCCATTTAATTGACTTAAAAGAAAAACTTACAAAGACCTTCCATTAAAGGATAATTTCTTAAAAATAAGTATAAAATAGTGTACATTAATACTATATATTTTAGGTGTACCAGAGTGTTGTGATTTCACCAACTAGTGAGTACCACACTTAACTTTGGAAAGAGCTATTGCGACGTCCGCGGGGAAGTGCAAATATATATGGAGATAAGTTTTGAAGGGGGTGGAACGGTCATTTCAAGGGTGAGAGGCTAGAATCTTAATCAATTTGATCTTGAGTTTGGATCTAAGGGTCCATAGTAGGTCTTATAAAGAGGGTATAGTGGTATCTTGAAGTGAGAGGCTAGAATATACTTAACACTACTAAAAAAGTTGGAACAAACTTATGTTAGCCAATATTTTTTGCTAGCATCGAGAAGTGGTAAGGAATTGTATGCTCCTATTTCTCACAATACATCATTTTATATTTTTAATCATTTAATTTTTACACTGATTAAGATCTCTATGCAAGAGGAAAGATCATTTCACTATATTGGAACTCTTTTAAACTTTATAGTCTTTTAAAATTTATTCTTACTTTATGTTTAAATTTAGATTGCATGTAAATTTAGTTTTAATCCCTTACAAAACCTTCAACACCATTCTCCTATCATTTTTATCTATAATTTAGATAGAAGTTTTTCTATGTTATTATTAAAAAGTTACTGTTATCCTCGTGGGATCGATATTGTGATTTTTTAAAGAAAATCTTATATTACTTGAAACGATACGTATATTTGAGTAGTACCCCTAGTGTGAAAGCTTATTATCTATTTTCTAAATCATTTTATATATTTACACTAACATTTAAATATAATTTGGTTTAAGGTTTTAGCAATCTTTTTAAGTATAAATATCTGCATAATTGCGAGTCGAGTCAAATTTTTAGCACCGTTGTCATGGAATACGACAAAACTTATTAACTTAGAATTTTCTTTGAATTGTAGATTTATTGTAGGAAAAATAAAAATTAATTTTAGTACTTTTTTATTTTCAAAAATCATAAAAACATTAAAAAAATTTTAAAACAAAAAATCTAAAATTATTTATGATTATTTTTATTTTCTAAAATTTTACTTGGTGTATGTGAAGTACGGGACCTGAAAGTTTAATGTCTTGTGATTCTAAATTAGAATGAACGATAAGAAAAATTAGAAAACAAAATAGAATTCACAATTTTCACAAAATGACGAACATGTTGCAAAATAATATTGAACATTAAAAAGTTGGAAATGAACAACATAATTTACAAAGACCTTTAAGAGGCTACGCAAACCCTACAACAAATGAAATTCCGTTAAGTATACAAACACCTATTGTAGAGGCAAGCTCATTTGAACTTAAACTTACAATTATATAAATGATACAAAATAATCAGTTTGGGGGAACTCCATCTGAGGACCCAAATTTACAATTATCGAGTTTTTTTAAAATTGTGTGTTACATTTAAATATGATGGCCTATCAAATGACGTTGTTCGACTTAGACTTTTTCCTTTTTCCTTAAGCGATAAAACTAAGATGTGGTTGAACTTGTTAGCACCTACATCTATTAGAAATTTGGTGAATTTAGCACAAAATTTCTTGGCTAAGTATTTTCTACTTTCAAAAATTGTTAAACTTAGAAATGATATTACTTCTTTTACTCATTATAAAGGAGAGTCAAAGTATGAAGCTTGGTAAAGATTTAAGGAACTCCTTAGAAAGTTTCCACATCATCTTTTACCAAATTGGTTAATCATTCAAACTTTTTTTAATGGGTTAGTAAGATCCCTTGGATCTATCATAGACACTACTGCTAGAGTTTCATTAATGGCAAAACAATTTGATCAAGCTTATGTATTAATTGGAGAGATGGCTACAAATAATTTTAATGGCCTTCTGAAAGAGTAAATCTAAATAAAGTATCCAACATTCATGATAATGATGCTGATGCGATGGTTGCATCTCAAGTTGTAACATTATCTAGGAAAATATACCAAATTGGAATGATTTTTTCTCAAACACCCCATGTGATTGAAGAAAATTCATTAAGATGGATGATTAATTCTCAAACCTCATTAGAAACTTTAAATTTTATCAAAAATAGACCCAACAACCTGTATTCAAACTTTCACAACCCAGGTTGGAAAAATCATCCCAATTTTATCTAGAATAATAATTCTAATGATGGAAGTCAACAATGGGAACAGTCAAGTAAACCCACTAAGGAACTGGAACAATCAGGTTAGTGTTAACTATATACCTACTTATTCTCCAAAATTTATTAGTAACTAATAAATTAATGAGAAGAAGTCATCTATAGAAGAAGTGTTGTTACAGATGAGAAATCAATTACAAAGTTAAAGTGCTGCAATTTAAAATATTAAGAATCAACTGTGACAAATTACCAACGTACTTAGCAATAAGCTTCTTAGTTATGTTGAAATCAATCATAAAAACAAAAATAAAGAACATGAGTAAGTTAAAGTTTTCCAACATAGGAGTGAAAGGGAATTAAATGTTGGAGTTCAAAAAGAGATTGAGGTTGAGAGAGAAAATAAAGAAACTAAAAAACTTGAAGAAACTATTCTTAAGGAAGTGGATAAACCTGTCTCTAGCTAAGAACAATTTAGAAACACCACCACCTTATTTTCCTCAAACAATTTAGGAGAGATTTCTCTCATTACTGCAACAATATAGTTAATTGATTGATCTATCATCTATCCTAAGGGAGTTATAGAAGACCTATTGGTTAAAGTGGATAAATTTATCTTCTCTGTTGATTTCATTGTGTTAAATATGGAAGAAGATAAAGAAATACTTATCATTTTGGGGAGACCTTTACTTGCCACTGGATGAGCGATGATAGATGTGCAGAAATGAGAATTGACCATGAGAGTTAACAACCAAGAAGTTACATTTAATGTGCTTAAACAATGAAGTATCCTGATAAAGGAGAAGATTTTATATTTTATAGAATGGATATTATTGAGTATATAGTTGTTAATCATTTTCAAGAAAGATGTGAAGTCATAACAGATCAAAAATAAATAAAAAGTGAAGATGAAATTAATTTTGAGGACAAATCAAATGAGATAATTAATGAAGATTCACATTATGTTCAAAACAACTTTGAAATTTTAGATATTACCGGAAAAATAGTAAACCTCTGATTCGTTCAATAGAAAAACCTTCTGAAATTGAAATAAAAGTTCTCCCTACTCATTGAAAAAAAAGAATTTTTAGGGAACTCATCTACATTACCAGTTATAATATCATCAGATTTGCTGCAGAATAGAAAGAAAAATTATTCGAGACATTAAAAAATCATAAGAAAGCCTTTGGATGGTCATTCGCTGATAATAAAGAAATTAGCCCTTAAATTTGTATGCACAAAATTTTGATGGAATATATTTTAATCCTAAGGTTGATCCTCAAAGGAGATTGAACCCTATAATGAAAGAGGTTTCTAAGAAAAAAGTTTTAAAATGGTTGGATGTTGAAATTATTTATCCTATTTTTGATAGTTCTTGGGTTATTTTTATTCATTTTGTTTCTAATAATGAATAGAATGATTTAATTCGTACAAGACAAGTCACAGGGTGACAAATCTATATTGATTATAGAAAATTAAACTTTGCTATTAAGAAATATCATTTTCATCTATCTTCTCTGGACCAAATGTAGAATAGACTAGTTGGGCATCTTTATTTATGCTTTTTGGATGGATATTTTGGATACCACCAAATACACATAGCTCTTGAGGAACAAGAGAAGAGAACATTTACTAATCCATATGAGACTTTTTCTTTTAAAAGAATATTATTTGGATTAAGCAATGCACCTGTAACTTTTCAAAGATGTATGATATCAATTTTTTATGATTTAATTTAGAAAGGAATTGAAGTTTCTATGGATTATTTCTTAGTTTTTGAAACCTCTTTCAATACAATTTTTGATTGCTTAATTAGGGTTCTTAAAACACTGCGAAGAAACAAATTTAGTTCTCAATTGTGAAAAATGTTAATTTATAGTTGAAGGAGAAAATGTATTAAGAAATAAGATTTTTTAAAATGACATGAAAGTAGATCTAACAAAAATTTAAGTTATTACTGAATTACCACCTTCTACATCTATAAGAGGGTAAGAAGTTTTTTGGGAGATGCTAGGTTCTATAGACGATATATTAATGATTTTTCAAAAATTGCAAAGCCTATATGTCATATTTTAGAAAAAGATACAAATTTTGATTTTAATGCCGAATGACTAAATGCCACTAATTTATTAACATAAAAATTAAACACAAAACATACTATTATTTCAAATATCTAGGAAAAACCCTTTGAATTAATGTATGATGTTAGTGATTATGCTATAAGGGCTGTATTAGGGAAATGATACAATAAAAATTTTAAAGTGATATACTATGCTAGTAAAACCCTTAATGAAGCACAAATTAAATACACTACTGCTAAAAAGGAATCATTAGCCATAATTTATGCTTTTGATAAATATAGACCTTATCTTGTTGAAGCTAGATGTATTGTTCATACAGACCATTTTGCTATTAAGTATTTAATGATGAAGAATGATGCAAAATTATGATTAATTAGATGGGTCCATCTAATGTAAGAATTTGATTTTCAGATATTGAATAGGTAGGGTACTGATAATAAAATAGCTGACCATTTCTCGAGGCTTGAACAAAAAAATAATGCTAATTTTAACAATGAAATAAATGAAAATTTTCATGATGAACAATTACATGCAATTAATGCATGGTGAATTTTGTGGTATGCTGCATAGTTAACTACTTAGTAACATTTTACCCTATGGATTAGATAGCGATCAAATAAAAAAATTCATTCAAGATTCAAAATTTTATTTTGGAAATGAACCTTATTTATACAAGCAATGTGAGGACTTAGTTATTCAAAGATGTGTACCAATAGAAGAAACTCTAGAAATTATACAAAAATGTCATAAATTAGATTCTGGAGGGACATTTTGGGGTTGATAAAACTGCATTTAAAGTTTTACAATCTAGATTTTATTGGCCTACTTTTTAGGGATGTTAATATCTATATAAAAACTTGTGAAAAATGTTAGAAAGTAGGCAATATTTCTAGAAGAAATTAAATGCCCCTAAATTTTACTTTAGAAGTTGATATTTTTGATGTTTGGGGTCTATATTTCATGGGACCATTTATACCATCTTTTGGAAAATTTTATATTTTGATAGTTATGGATTATGTTTCTAAACGGATTGAAGCTGTTGGTTTATCCCATTGTGATGCTAAAAGCGTTGCAAAATTTTTAAGGAAAAATATTTTTACTAAATTTAGAATGCCTAGATTAATTATTATAGATGGGGTAAGAAATTTTAAGAATAGAATGATTCAAACTTTAACTTAAAAGTTTGGAATTAAGCACATAATTGCAACCACTTATCATCCTTAGACTAGTGGTCTAGTAGAAGTATTAAATTAAGATATTAAAAGAATTTTGGAAAAAAAGTGTTAATCCTAACAAGAAATATTGGTTTGTTAGACTGGATAGTCCATTATGAGCATATAGGACTACATATTAAATTCCTATCGAAATGTCACCTTATTGGCTCAAATATGGAAAAGCATGTCTTTTACTAGTTTAAATTGAGTAAAAAGCTTATTGGGCCATAAAAGAGTTTAATTATAACTTGAAGGATGCTAGAGAGAAATGATTATTGCAATTAAATGAGCTTGATGAAATAAGAAATGAATTATATGAGAATGTTAAAATTTAGAAGAAGAGAATGAAAATGCGGGGTGATCAGAGGATCTTGAAAAAGCATTTTGATCATGGACAAAAAGTTTTATTATATAATACAAGTTTGAAATTATTTCCAAGAAAACTTAAGTCCTGGTGGGCAGGGTCATTTATTGTGTAAGAGTTTATTCATATGGTGTTGTTGATATTGAAGATCCTAAAACTAGGAGAATGATTAAGGTAAATGGACATAGGTTAAAAGCTTATATAAGTTGGGATAGTCCTACATTTGAGGAGATCCCAATGTTGGACCATCCAAATTAAGACATTGAAAATTTTGGTCTAACGACATTAAACCAAGTGTTTTGTGGGAGGCAACTCATAGTTATCGATGTGGTTTGATTTGATTTGACTTGTGATTTTTGTTAAGATGAGTTTATGATGTTATATTGAGTCTTACATGATTAAGGAGTCATAAAACAATACTTTATTGATTAAAATAATATGAGAACGAAAAAAATATTGTCTTTTGATAATTTTGGATTGGCGTTATGCGCCAGATCTGACACCATTGAGCCACCGTCAAAATAACTTCCTAAAATCGCTCAATTGACAATTTTATGCCCCTTCTTCTCTATTAAAGCTGGTTTTCACAGGATTAGAGTCATTTTCTTTGAACTTCTTCACAATTCCAAGTATTGTAGAAGGAGAGAAGAGTGAAGATCATCCCAAACTTTAGAATCGTTGCTTTAAAATTCATGGAGAGTAATGGAAGTGCAAATGACACTAGGTTTGTGCATAAGGATGCCCACTCTTATTTCAACGAATTCCTAGCACTGAGTTTAGAGTGGATTACGCACAACTTGGGGAAGATTGATGAAGAGTAATCCCGTCTCCAAAACAAGTTGTGTGACATGAATCACCAATGCGAACAATTGGAGTGGCAGTTGAGACTTCAATTTAAACATATGGCATGTTTCCAAGATTTTCAAGTGAGTATGTATTGCAATAACAAATAAATCAATGATAAAGACGCTCAAAAATTCCCTCACACTCCATTCTACCACCTCTTCGATCGTACTTATCTTGCAGGAGAGAGAATGGGGGGCAACATAGAGCATAACTTTTCCTAAAAGTCTGATTATGTGATGAATCTATGGTTATTGAGTGCTAAGTTTTGGTTTGCCCAATTTAAATGTATTATGAATCTAATATAGTGAATTTAAGTGTCACGTTTATATTTTCTTTGAATTTAGTGATTTTATATCCATTTGAAATGAACTTATTATTATGAGAAAATGATTTAAGTTTGTGTTGTCAGTACTTGGTGTTATAATGCCCTGAGTAATTTGAATTGAATCTCAAATCTTTGCAATTGAAGTACTGGAGAAATTTGAAAGAAAAAGGAAAAGATAATGAAATCAAATATTGTTAAATTGGCCAATTTTGGATCCATTAATCTTAGGGTGTTGTGCTCTTTTTAAAATGAAAAAAAATAAAAAAAACTGGACTGTTGAGCACTAGTGCGATGGCGTCACAATTTGGCGCTATAGCGCTACAACTTGGCGCTATAGTGCCATTCATCTACAAAGAAGGGCGATATGGTGCCTGAACAGGCGCTATACGTGCTTGAACCAACGCTATAGCACCGGACCAAATTGGATCACGTTTTTAGTGCCCAAACCACCGGTTTTCACCATTTTTCTTCTGATTCGCCTTCTTCCTACTCTATTTTGCGATTTTCTGCTCTAGGGCTTGGATTTGTGAGAGATTGGCTTGGAGTTAGAACTTCAAACTTTGGATTTATTCTTCTTTGGATAATATCTACATTTTAGCATAGAAAATTTTTCATGTTTTGTTGGATATAAATCTAGGAGTCATTATGTTTTTTATATTTGAAATTTTTAGAGATTGGCTTGGTGTTATGTCAGGTCAAGTTTTTATGCACTTTAAAGCAGTTACGTATACTTAAAAAATTTATGCAAAACCCTTTAAAAACTAAAAGTTCTTTATACGAGAGTGGTGGAGAGATGGAGGAGGATGTTGATCTTGATCTTGATGATAATGTTGTTGAGGAGGAGGAGGAAGATGGTTAGAGTGTTTTTCCTTTATTTTTGGATTTCCTTTGTTTTTTTTACTTGATGTAGTATTATTGGATTATCATGTTTATAATTTGATTAATATTTTTAAGATTATATGAAAAGTGGACTGTTGTTCTGCACCTTTTTCATTTATGATATGATTTTCACTTCTTTTTACTTTAGTTTATATTGTCTTTGTGTTAGAGTAGTCTTTACTTTATGCTTATATAGTTTTACATGTTGTTTAGATTTACCATTGCTCAGTACCTATCTTAATTACTTGTACCTATACTATTCTCATGTTTAGAACTTTTAAAATTATTTTACTCTTTCTTTATATTTATTTATGCACTGTCCTATATTAAATTAATCAAAAGTGCAAGTTTGGGGGAAGGGAGAAAAATTTTTTTAAAACCAAACCTTATTTGTCCTCAATAAATGATATTTTTAAAATTATTTTTAACTTGACCTATGGTATGTGGGGTTAGCTTTAGATAACTATATTGTTTTTTATAAATGTAATATTAGGCCTAAGTAAATTTTTTAAATAATAAAGGTTAGTTCTAGAGTTAAGGTATTTAGTATAAGAGTATAAGATTATGCTTTTACTATTCATTCAATAGAAATTATATTTTGAATTATAAAGATCTTATATTTACACTTAAAAATAAAAGATTGAAACTTTATGAAAAATATTTTTCAAAGCTAATACACATTTATCAAGTAAGGAAATGTGGGAAATTTTTAACTTTAAGAAGAGGAAGGTGAAATTCAAAATCATTAAAAGCTATCCAATATAGTAATCCTCAAATAACAAGAAAAATAAAAGAAAAGTTTGAAAATGATCCTAAAAGAAAAAGAAAAGGAAGGATTGAAAATGATCCTAATAGAAAAGTAAAATTAAAAGAAAAAAATATGTGAAGAGAAGTTTGAGGAGATGCCTAATCTAAAATGGGCTTCACTTGAATCATCTTAAAGAAAGGGGCTTAATTACATTTCCAAACTTATTTTTAAAGTATTAGCATCCTTACTAATAGAGTTCTCATGAAATTCTTTTTCTTTTAATTCTTCTAAGCATCCTTAGTATGACAAATTACAGTTATTCTTGAAATGAATAGAAAATCAAAACTTTTAGACTTGACTACTAGATATTCTTATATTTTAGTTTTAACCCCAGTTATTGAAAATTTTTCAAAAGTTTCACTATTGCATTTATAGGACAAAAACTATATAAATCTTTAAGTAAAATCCATTAACATAAGTTGTGAAATTTTACATAGTACAGGGAGTTACTTGAGGATAAGTGACGTTTAAGTTTGGGGGAATCCATACACCTTAAAATTACCTATTTTTAATATACATTTAATGTTCATTTTATACACATTTTTTATGATATTTAACTTTAAAAGAAGATTTTTTGCATGGTTTTAGTTTTAAGTACAAGGAATGAATCTTTAGACAAAATAAGGGCAAAATGGAGCAAAATGGCACAACATCATATGGCGTCATAGAGCCAGCCCTTGGTGCAAAAGCGTTGGGCATTCGACATGATGGGTGTCATAACGCCAGCCCTTCGTGCCATCGCGTCAGATATTCAACATGATGGGCGACATAACACTGGCTATTTGACGTGATAGGCACCATAACTCACCAAAGTGGAGCTATAGCGCCAGAAACGGTTTCTTTAGAAGATGCATTGAATATGGCCGAATTTTTAAGGGGTGTGATCGTGATTTTCTATATAGATGTTTGTCACGATGTATGCGATTATACGCTTAATTTCCTTAATAATGATTCTTACTTTGCAACAAAATCAAAAACTTGATCCCAAGCACAATCTAGGTAAACTTTTCACCATGAAGCAAATAAGAATAAAGTTATAATATTTAATTATGGGATACTACGCAAGTATATGTATCATTATCAAGTAATATAAGACTTTTTAGTAAGCCATGAATATTCAACCCACAAGGAAAATTTTACAATATGGTCACTACAAAACAAAAGAAATTAGATAACAAATTTTCTGTTTAGCAAAATATTCTTACTTAAACTAAAGATTATATAATAGGAATGAAATTCGATTATTTTGTAATTTTTTAATACATTAAATTAAAGTAAACAATTAATTAACTTAATTAAATACTTATAAGATGAAGGCAATATAAATAAAACATCTTTTTCCTTATCATGAATCAGTAACAAGTATAGAAATTCTGTTGTGGAAGCATTCTAAATGTGTTGTGCCAAATAGAAGAAATAATATTATTTACCCTTATTAAAGATGCAATAAAGAACATTTGCTAATTTATGGTTTAAATAGTTTTGAAGACTGGTTAGGTAAGGAAGGTACTAGGTTTCACTCTAGAGTTCTTTCTTCTCCATCTATCTAAGGGCTAACATCTCGTATCAAAACCTAAAACTATAAATCAAATTAGGGGCTTTAGCCTATCACTCAAAAGTCCTCTAATTATACAACCTTGAAAGTTTATTTTGTTATTTATTCGATCTCAATCCCATGAACAACATTCTCATCCATGAAATCAAATATGATTCTTACCATTTTTTGACTGAGACAATACCATCTTAAATCTTACATGTTCTCACAACAGGTATTAACATCATAATTGGCCAAATCAAGGAGTAAATGAAGTACAAGGTTTCAATTCATCAAAACTTCTTCCAACATTAAAGTTTAATACTTCACATAACTTTGTTAACCTCACTTTTGGTTGAGGTTTAGTTTTTCCTCTATAGTAGCCTAAGGTCTAGCCATAGGACTTTCCTATTGACTTTTTCTAGAAAACTAGATATGGAACCCTCACCATTAGAAACTCTACACTCCTCTTTACTTAGCTTGAAGTTCCACAAATTGGTTCTAACCTCTAGCACTTAGTGGGTGGGGTCACTATGGGGAACTCAAGATTAGTCACCCTTAGGACTGGTGGACCTTAGGGTTGACCCTCGGTGTTGGTCTAGGGCTCAGGCACTCACTTGCAATCACTTACACTCATGATCACTCACTACCCTAAACCCAGAATTTCTAGGCTCTAGTCCCTTGATACTTTTGGGAGACTCCTGTAGGTGGTCCCCTAAACCCACTAGCCCTAGGCTAGGGGTTAGCTAAGACCACTACATAGAGGACCCAAAATGGAGTTTCTATTGGTCCATGACTTATTAATGATGGCTGACACTCCAACACTACCACGATACCCAACCTAGCCTTTTGCCCCTAAATTCTCCCAAATTACCTAGATACCTTTGGAACCCCAAATTTGGCCAAAATTTCCAAATTTACCCCAAATACCCAAATTGGCTCAAAAATCATTTCAAATACCTTGGAAACACCCAAAATATCCAAAATCACCAAAATTGGCCAAATTACCAAAATACCCCTCCTTACCCCAAAGTTCTAAAAATTCCAAAAAATCCCAAAAATTCCAGAAAAACCCCCCAAATATTCCCAATTTCATTTTTCTCAACTATCACATGACACAATTTGGCCAATTTGACCATCTTTGACCAAAACCCCTAAATTACCCTTTAAAGGCCCATATTTTCCCCAAATTACCTCAAATGTCTATCCAATTGGTCTCAATTCACCCCAATTTCAATTCTAAACTCCAATTCACCCTTTTTGTGATGAATCGAGACCAAATCCAAGCTCAATTGGTCTATGATTTGAACTCAATTTTAAGCTAAATATTGGCCCTATGGCTTGGTTCCACCAAATTGAACCCATAGTCCACTCAATTGTCCACAATTTGTGTTGAAAAACCTTCATAACATCCCCATACATCAAAATTGACCTTCAATTGGCCTTGGTGAGACCTCAATTTCATTTGATTTCAACCTAATTCCAAAAGCCCCAAATTTGCCCCAAAATTGACCATGCTCAAAATCTCACCAAATTGATGGCCTTAGCCCCAAAATTTCCACTCCATCCCTTCATGAAATATCTTCATATCTCCCTTGATCATTTGAGCCATTAAAGTTGGACTTAGCCCAAGGCTAGCCCAACCTATACCCATGTCTAGCCCAACATGCCCAAATTCACCAAATTTTAAAAATCCTTCAAATTGACCAACCAATTGAACTCAAAATCACTTCAACCCTTCACCAAAAATCTTCATAAAAATCATCTACACAATATTGATCAATCAATTGGATCAATTGACATGGTTAACCTAGCCCAAACCCAAACTTTGTTCACTTGAGCCCATGCATTAAATATGACGAAACCACCTTAAAGCAATCAAATTAACTCCACCTCAGCCATTGGTTAGACCCTAAGACTGAGCCAAAACCCATCTAACCACCTAAACTAAGCCATGGACCAAAAGTGCCCCAAATTAAGGGATCTTATTTCCAAAAATGCACATGCTTAAGATACCCTTACCAAAATTAAGCCCCATTGCATTAAATTGCTTTGACAGATTCCCCTAGATGCCCTGAGCTCCTAGCCACATCCCCCTACCATGGTCGGCCGGCCTAGTCACCGAAGAAGCTAAAAATTGAGAGCCGCCTCCATGAAATTTCACCTAAATCAAACCTAGAGGCCAACTCAGTCAAATAAAATTGTAGAGCTCCTCTGCCCTCCACCTAAGCACCACAATGCACCCAAACATTTGCCATGAGAGCCACCCCATGGCCATTTTTATAAAAACTCACCTCCAAAGCCAAGGGAGGTGTGCTAAAGTTTTGTCAGAGAGAGCTTCCCAAATCACTCATAGAGCTTCTTTGAGACCTCCACAGCCCATTCCAATCACTCAATTGCCTTGATTCCCCCTGTGTAACCCTAATTTTGAGCTTGAAAATTAGGGCAGAAATAGGACATCCCTGAAAACTCCACGAAACTTCAATTGCTTGTGTCCACACCTTCACAACAGCAAGAGAAGACAAATCCCCATCAAATTACCCTCTGAAATAGCCTCTACAATAGCTCTAGACCAACACCCAAAATTGGTCCTGATCAAAATCACACCTAGGCTTTACACCAAGACTAGAGGCTCAATCTCTAGCATCCTTAGAGCCCAACGAACGTGCCAAGATCCTTTGATTGAAGTTTTACTTCTCAGAGCCAAGGTATAAAACTTCTCTTATTTCTGAGCCTATTTGAACTCTTGATTTGTTTTGAGTTGATTTATTGGCATCATAATTGTATGGATATGTTCTTCTAGTCTAGATGAGCATTTTAAAAAAAAAAATCATCTAATTTGGATAAGAAATGAGAGAGATCTTAAGGCTAGAAGATGGACGGTTCTCGGGCTAGGCTATCGGGGACGATGACGGGGAGCCGTTCGATCGCGCGTGTATCGGATGGATGGTCGAGTCAAGCCGGACAGCACATCAGAACATAAATCGCGGGCCGAGTCAGCGCTGAGGTGGATGGCGGCGTCGAATGGGAGCGTGTCTCATGGAGCTTCGGAGCCGCCATAGGTTGAAATGGCGTCCCGCGTTTAAATAGATAAATAGGGATTTAATTAACTTAAAAAATGATCCCTCACTTAAAAAAATTCATATCTTGGTGTAGAAAAATCACAAAAATAAAATAAAAATACCCTCTTGCTCAGTATATCTTAGTGTAGAAAAATCACAAAAATAAAATAAAAATACCCTCTTGCTCAGTGAATAGAGGAGAACAATGCAAAAATAATTTTAAGTCAATGTGATGCATATTTTATTTTTAATTAATTAAACACTGATTTGGATGTTTTGATTCTCCATGCATGTAGTAATATCACAATGGCTTGAAATTTTAGCATGTTGTTGCCTTTATCTTAGGGAATATTTCCTGATTTTTCCAAAGTCAAAGGAGGTTCCTAGGCAAAAAATCATATTTTTCAAGTTTGTATGCATTATTTGCTTAAATTAATCATAGAAATTAGCATGTTTCTTAACAAAATCCAATAAAATTTTGAAAGGTTTATGTTAACCAAAGAACCTTTAGGAAAATTTCTCATGAGCCAAGTCATACAAAATAAACCTAGTCGTTATAAACCCTAAAACACTAAAATAATTAATTTTCAAAAAATACAAACAATAAAATGACTTTATTTTTTATCTCCACTATTTTTTAGAATTTAGAGAACTCACCATAAAAATTTTAAAGCATTTTAAGTTCATTTGGTAACTTAAATTAATTTTTTTAAGTTAATTAACATTTTTGGCACTAAAATGATTTTTAATAATTAAAATATAACTTGAAGAATTATTAAACTTATTTTTTTTAGTTCTCTGTGATTATAGGTATTTTCTAAAAATAAAATGATATTTAAAATAATAACTTGATTTTTAGCCAATTTTAAATATTTAAATAAATAAAAATCCCTAAAAATCACAAAAGTAATAAAACTCATGGAAATGTTCTAAATTACTTCCTAAGAACTTAGGAATAATTAGAATATTTTTCCTGATTTTCTAAATAAAGAAACTGAATTTCAAAGCTAAAAAATAATTTTTAAAGGCTAAAAAATGAGTTTTCACTAAAAATAATTCCAATAAATCAAATAAAATTTAGAAAAAATATAAAATCTTCTCCTTTGGGTTCTCTGACCTTAGAAGGACTTTTCAAAATTATGAAACTTAATTTTCCACATTTTAAATATTTTATATTTAATAAATACCCCAGAACTTAAAATAATTCTTAAAATTCAAATAAAATAAAAAAAATCATGAAATTTGGCCTAAATGCTTCTCCAGTCTAGCTCTACCTCTAGTAAAAATTTCAAGTGATTAGGGTTTACCTTGGTCAAGTTAGAAATTTTCTTTGAAAAAAAATCCTATTTTTGCATAGCAATAATTATATAAATTAAATTAAATTTTTAAAAAATCACATTTTCTCCTCTGATGTCTTAATTGACCCATGAATAAGGTAGGATAAAAATTTCAAAGCCATTTGGATTAAATTTGATGAATTATGAAGTGTTAAAGCCTTAGGAGCAAATGTGTAATTTTTGAAATTTAGCCTTAATTAACATTTATGCTTAATTTAAGGAGGGAAATGGGTAACCATTGATCTTAATTTGGAAGTTTGAAACACAAGGGGTTAATTGGTAGAAACCAACCTCACTTTCTTAATTGAAAGGATAAGTTAATAAATTTCAAAATTATTAGAATTTGAAAGTTTATTAAAATAAAAATGAACCAGGACTCAGGGGTATGACTTTTGGAGTCAATAATTAATAAATTTAATACCCCTATTTTTATTTTAAAATAAAATTTAAATCATGAATCATGACCACCTAAAGCTTAACCTTTTCAAAATTAATTAAGACTCTCTTTTAGGTCTTAAGGGCTTAGTAGTGACTTAGGCTAAATCAAAATTGATTTAATGAGTATTAGAAAAACAAACTCAATTAAAATTAGAACATCTTTCAAACACTACAAGCACAATTAGGACCAAAATTTTGCTAAGTGTTCCAATAACATAAACTTGCCTCTTTAATGGTCTTCACCCACATAATCTTCAAAATCAGATTACAAATGATAATTACCCTATTCTTAGATATAATTGAGACATCAATGCTCACTGAGAACCAAAAGTATTTATAGGATGAATTATTAAGCAACATAATAAGTTTAAAAGAACTCGGAATTTTCCACCAGGCAGCGAGAGAGTAGTACAGACCTGCTTCTTTCTCTAGATCTGTTGGATACCTCGGAGATCTACTAAACTTAATATGTTCTTCTTGGCAACATCATCCTTAATTAAACTCCTAAGGACCCACCAAGATATGACCTAGGGTTAGATAGGTCGTCAAAATTTTATTTCCCTGTTTCATATAAACTGCCTTAACATGCCTTTGGAGTTTCAAGTGGGGGAACAAGAAGACTCGCTAGATACGCTTTTATAGTTTTCAGCGTTGTCTTTTCATACTGTACTTTTATACGTGCAAACTTTCATACTAAATAACAATGTCACCCTACATGAAAACGAAAACTATTATAATAGCCACAAAACTAAAATCAAAATCAAAACTAAAATCAACCAAGATAAAGTTCACCGACACAACATTCAAAATATAAATCAACTCAAAATTTAATCACAAACATCACATAAAACTACAACTTCAACTAAATTAAGGCGTCTCTATCGGATGATCGGGAATCCCTCGAAGGAGGTAACCTACGGTTGCTAACGAGGCTTCCCGCGGTTTAAATGAAATTATGAAACTCATTAAGTTAAGTTTAGTAAATTTATTTGGACTAAGTGAATCCAATAGAAAATAGTGGTGCTGGAACGAGGGAACCGTGGGATTCTAACTAGTGTCCTCTAATCAACTTTAATATGCCCCCATAAAATTTAAAGAACTTCAATAATAGGGCCATCTGATTTGACATTATAACTTAACATACTAGAAAACTCAAACTCGTAATGACAAAGAGCTTGGAGCTAGCATGGTGGGCAGCACAGCCATCTTCAACAGTAATACTTGTCTTCCCCGCTTAAACAAATCTTCCTTTCTTAGACTTAAACAACAAAGCCATAGGACTTCGAGGTTGCCTGCTTATGCAACGTAAATCCTCATATGATCTTTAGGTCTTTGTACAACCCTGCTATACAATATAAGCCCTAACTCGTCTTAGGATTCTGAGGTTATCGTCTGTCACGACTTAAAACCTCACATCTTCCAGGCTATTTATGTGATAGTTTCACACGAATGTAAGCCCTAACTAAAAAAATTGGCAGGATGAAACACCTAAACAGTTCTCCTAAAAATTGAAGCCAAACATTAGGATAGCTTAAGAAGTCACCGAGGTTCTCCTCTTGATCCATGACATCTCCTAGTTTTTCCTCATTTGGACTCCCAAATAAAATGTTTCAAATTTGAACCAATCCCCTTTCACACCTCTATGTCCGATTTCATTTGAAAAGTCCTACCCTTTGAAACTCCTTGAAGATAATATTTCTTGATTTTTATGAGAGTCTTCTTATGTGACTTTGTTCATTTAAGATATAATTAACTATAGAGGCTTGCCCTTATAGGAAACATGTCCGAACCCAGCTTAATATAAACCCTATTTAATTCTTTATATTAAATAGCAGAACTTGTCGGCAAATATAAAGGTTTTACAGGCCAAACGGATGTCATATATTCTTTAGTTTATTGGATCGAGCCTCATCCTCAAGTCTTATGTTTATCCTTCGGGATAGATACAGGATTTGAGGTACTTTTTATCGAGCCTCATCCTCAAGTCTTGTGTTTATCCTTTGGGATAGATACAGGATTTGAGGTACAACGCTCTTTCATTTAAACTATAAAAAATATGGGGTCAATTTGATTTCATATTTTTCTAAAACTAAATATATATGTAAATTATCTTTTATTTAAACTATAAAAAATATGGGGTCAGTTTGATTTCATATTTTTCTAAAACTAAATATATATGTAAATTAAAACGTTCTTCCGAAGCGGGCGATGGGATTTCGATTCTGGTGACTGACAGGTTCTTACGAGCAACACTCCCTCCAACACAAAATAATGCCGACAAAATTCCTTTCAATACTTAATTACTTATCATTTTAAGAAAAAAACTAAAGAAAACTACTCAGAATCCATGGAGAAAACACAATCGCACTTAAACTTAAAGGTAGAATTTATGCACACAAACAATAAATCCAAATTAAAACCAAATGTAGTTAAAAAGATAAACACTTATCTCAAATTCTCTCCACCATGTTTCTTAAAGTTCCTTTGAATTCTCTTCCTTCTAAAACTCAAAATAAAATAAAAGTGGTCAGCGGCGACGATGGGTGGCGGCGGCGGCGGTTACTTGGATGGATGATGGATGATGGCTGTTGGTTGGGATTGGCTGGCTCTCTTTCCTTTGATGATCCATGTCTTTTTTATAAAAATCCAGAAAGTGCATTGGTGTCTCTTCAAAATGTATCTCCATTCAATGAATCTTCTAGAAGTTGCCTCCTTTTAAAAGCCAATTAAATGAATTTTCGTGTCCATGGGTTATTACCCACGTTTTTACCAAGGGTTGCTTCAAACACCTCTTCAAAAATTTGTCAAAATTTAATGAATCATCAAATTAATACTTCTGGCACTTAAGCGCGGGGTACATGGCGCTTAGGCATGGCTCACTTTGTATAACTGGCACGCAAGCGCCAGTCCTGGGCGCTTAGGCATCTTAGCTCATTTTTTAATCTTCTTCATTTTTGCTCCAAATTTACCATTCTTCATCCATTTGATTGTACCTATAAAAAAAATACACAAATACCTTTCATTAAAGCGCAATATCTCAAAAATAGCCATAAAAATGTGTATAAAAAATTCTATATATCTTAGGTGTATCAGGGTGCTTGAAGTGACGCCCAGTTAATTTTAGAGATCTATTAAAAGGGATCAAGGGTTGAATGAAAGAGACCTTTAGCGGATTTTCTAGGGAGAGCTTTGGAGAGTTTTAGGGTGAGTGAGTTCATATTTGTGAGTTTTTAATTGTGTAAGAAGATTTTGGAGATTGCTTGAAGAAGACTTATGGAATTGCTTGGGGAGAAGACATATATAATTTTTATTTGTTTTTGATTTTTTGTTGTTAAGACTTGGATTTAAGACTTGGATTTCAATTTAAATCATGTGTTTTTATTTTATCTTCATGAATTCTGAGTGGTATTTTTCTTTCTTTCTCCTTGCATATGGGAATTAATCAAGTGGGATGAGATTGATTTAAAGATTTATGTTATATTTAATAAAATTGCGATAGTATTTTCACCTATTCTTCATTGACTTTACAAATTGACCACTTGTGAAGTTAAAATTCATTGTGAAACATAATAACCCTAGAGGGCTATGATTTTACCAACTAATGAGTACTACACTTACCTTTGGAAAGAGTTGTTGCGATCGTCCAAAGGGAAGTACAAATAGATAGAGAGATAAGTTTGTTGGGCGTAGAATTGATGTTTTTAGGGTGACAGACTAGATTCTTTTGTCAATTTGATCTTGAGTTTGGATATAAGGGTAGCTGGTAGGTCCTATAGAGAGGGCATAGTGGGTAATTTAGAAGTGAGATGCTAGAATCTACTCAGCAAAACTACATGAGTTGGAACAAACTTAAGTTTATTCAATATTCTTTTGCTAACACCAAGAGGCGGTAAAGAATATGTATACTCCTATTTGTTACAATACATCATATATTTTTAATCTTTCAATGCCTTTACAACATAAGATCTCTTTGCATGGGTAAAGATCTTTTCATTATATTCAAACTCTTTTAAACTTATTCGTCTTTTAAACATTGTTCTTTCTTTATGTTTAAATTTAGATTGCATGTAAATTTAATTTTCAACATTTACACAACTTTTGACACCATTCGTCTATCATTTTGATCTATTATTTAGATAGAAGTTTAAAGAGTTACAACTTTCTTTGTGGAATCGATACTGAGCTTTTAAAGAAAATCCTATATTACTTGAAACGATACATATGCTATTGTAGTACCACTAGTGTAAAGGCTTATTATATATTTTCTAAAACATTTTATATATTCACATTAGCCACTAAATATAATTTGGTCAAAGTTTTTGGCAATATTTTGAAATATAAACATCTGTACATTCAATTACACACAAATTACAACACCCTAATAGGAATGCCTAGTGCTTAAGAAAGCACCACTGCACCCACAAGTGGCATCTAGGCGCCCAGTGCAGGGTACAACAATGTCATAAGTTTGGTCATTTAGCAAAACACTCAAAAATAAATTTCCAAAGAGGGGCATAATAGCTCCCAGATTCATGATTTCAACCTGAGCGAGTGAAAGGTTGTACCCCAAAGAGACGCTATGATGATAGGAGCAAATTGTCCATACTTTAAAATTTAAGCTCTCATTTCACAAAGAATCATACTCTCATGCAGTGTATTATCGATGGTTTGTAACAGGTGAGGAGCAACATCTGTGTTGATGGAATGAATTTTGAGGAGTGCTTTACCTTGTGAGAACACGAGAGGAAAGAGCATGGATTGTTGTAAGTTTCAGTGATGTAGAAAGTGGATTTGAGAGGCGTAATTTTTTACTATTCTCCTTTTACAGTGAAATTTTTAGTATGGTAGGCTCCTTAGTTTCTTTATTATTCTCAATTTTTCTCACTTTAAATATTTAATTTTTTTTTCTTGGATTTTATTATTGTGGACTTCATTCAATTTATTGTTCTAGATCTCTCAAATTTGAGTTTTTTTTTTGTGAAGTGGCTTTGATTGTTTATCAATCAAATCTCAAGTTTCCATCCCTAGAAGTGGTATAAGAGTGAGGCTTTTTGAAGACTTTTGATTCAACTGAGAGCAGTGATAGATAAAGTGAGTACAAGGTGGAGAAGTTCAATTGCTAAAACTTTATGTCATGGAAGATGTTAGTGAAAGATTTTTTATATTAAAAGAAAGAGTATTTGTCGCTAGAATGAATCCCTAAGAAGCTTGAATCAATGACTCTGGAAGAATTGGAAGTGCTTAATCACATTGCTCTTAGTTTGGTCCTTTATTTACTTTCCACTTTTGTTTCTTTCAACATAGTGAATGAGAAAACTACGATGGACATCATGTATGAAAAATCTTTTACTTCAAATAAGATTTTTTTTATAAAGACAACATTCAACATAAAGATGGTGGAAGGGGGTTTAGTGATTGAAAATTTGAATAATTTCAATGCTATGATAATCCAGTTATGTTCTATAGGCACGGAGTTCAATGATGAGAACAGAACACTGTTAATTCCATCTTTATTGTCAAATATCTGAGATGGTCTGATTACGGTAGTGAGCAAATCTTAATGTAATATGAAATTAAAATTTGCTAAAATCATGAGGCTGGTGATGAATTAAAAAGTCTGCAAGAAGGAAGCACATGGTGAATTTTAAAGTTCTACATTAAATGTTGAGTAAAGAGAAATAAATTTAGATAAAAATAAGCAATAATAGATTAAATTCTAAATTAAGAAAAATTATAGTTCTGGAAGATGAAATTATAGAAGTGAAGGCTAGAACTATGGAAAGAATGATCATTTAAAGAAGGACTACAAAGCTCCAAAAAAGGCTAGTGGTGGAGGCCAAGAAAGGAATCTCTCTATAAATGTCTCCAAATATAAAATCCAAGTTGATTAACTAGTTTTATTCCTAACAAGTATTGAATCTTACATAGTAGGTTTAGTTTTCTCTTTTCATATATACCTCAATAAATAGGTTCTTAAAAACTACAATTAGAATGATTTAGGAAAGGTTTAGTTGGGAGATAATAGACTTGCAGAATCATAGGAAAGGTAGATGTTGATATCATGTTCTAAAATAGAACAGTTTGGAAGTTCACTGAAGTTAGACATGTTTCAAGTCTTAAGAGAAATTTATAAAATCATGGAATGTGACTTATTTTACATTGAATTCATGGAAGGTAATTATAAGAGTAATGACAACAACTGGAGGCGACATTGAAGGAACCCTTTACCAGATTAAAAAAAATGTTTAAATCTATGGATTTGGGCAGAACCAAGTTTTATGTAATTTCATAGCACCACTAGCTTGGCCATATGATTGAGAATGGTATGAAGTCCCTACTTTTGATGAACATTCATTCAAGATTTCAAATCTATAAAGTTGGATTTCAGTGAAGAAAGTGAGTAAGGTTTTTATCTAAAGACGGGTCAATAGTGAAGTTCCAAAAGCTGAAGCCGATACATATTGATGCATGGGGTCCTACTCCAGTTTAGTCCATTGGAGATTCCTATTAACTAGTTAGTTTCATTGATGATCACACCAAAAAGGTATAAGTTGACTTCTTAAATAAAAAATCTGATGTATTTGCGTTGTTTAAGAAGTGGAAGGTCATGGTAGAAAATGAGGTAGACTTGAGGTTGAAGTTTCTCATATTAACTAATGTTGGAGAGTATTGTGATTATAGGTTCAAGATTTGTTGTGTGTCATAGAGAATCAGTTATAAGTTCATTGTTTCAAGGATACCATAATAGAATAGTGTGGCTAAGTGCATGAATAAAATCTTCACAAAGCATTTCAGGAGTATGAGACTACACGCATGCTTGCCAAAATAATTTTGGGCAAATGTAGTGAACACTGATGTTTATCTGATCAATTATAATCCATCAGTACCTTTAAATGAAGACTTACCTAAAGAAGACTGGAGTGAAAAATAGGTAAAACTATCTTATATGAAAATATTTGATTGTTCTGCATATGTTCATGTTGATGTAGAGTCTACAAATAAGCTTGATTTAAAATTTATCAAGTATACTTTCATTGGATATGATTTAACTGAATTTTCATACAGATTCTAGGATTTAAAAAAGTGGAAGTTCATCAAGAGCATTGATGTTACTTTTAATGAAATAGAAATGTACAATAACAGGAAATAAACTCAGGATTTCACATCAGCTACTTTTGAAGAGTCCAAAAATGTTAAGATAGAATATGTTGGCTATCATGAATGCTTCATCTGATGAAGCAAATGAAATTCCTCAGTTACCTACCACTAAAGTTAGAAGATCCAAAATAATCACAAGACCTTCCCTAAAGGTATTCCCTTTCATTAAACTAATTGTTGTTAATAGATAGTAATAAACCAGAGTGCTATGAAAATGTCACTGCATTTGAAGATTTAAGGGAGTGGGGGTTTCCCATAGTACTAAGGCCAAATCATAATTGATATATGGTACAATTATTAGATAATAAAAGAGAACTATACATCAAGTGGGTCTACAGGCTGAAAGATTAGTGAAATAGTAACAACCACTATAAGACAAGACTTTTTGTGAAGGATTTCAACAAAAAGAATGAGTATGTACACTTAGATCTTTTCTCATGTGGTGAATATTTTCCCATCAGAATTTTACTAAGCTCAGTAGTTGAGGAGAATCTACATCTAGAGCAAATGAATGTAAATACAACTTTCCATGCATCCATATATAGAAGAGGAACTATACAGGGTTATGAGGTTTCAAAGAAAGAAGGCTTGGTATGTATGTTGAAGAAAATCCTCCATGGTTTAAAAAAGACCCCAAGAATTTTGTATATAAGGTTTGACTGGTTCATGTTGAACAGTGGATACATGAAGTGTCAGGAAGGACATTGTTGCTTCATTAAAGATTTTGATAATGTTTAGATCTTATTTCATTTTGTATGTGGATGACATGATAATTGTAAGGGCATAAATGGAGAAAATAAAAAACTTGAAGGAACAATTATCAAGGGAATTTGAGATGAAGGGTTTAGGTCCAACTAAGAAGATCATCCAAATAAAATCTTCGAGGGACAAGAGTGCAAGCACGTTGATGTTATCTTAGGCAGTATATAGAGAATATCCTACAAATGTTCAACATAAGTGAGATAAAATCAATTTGGACCCTCTTAGGTAGTCACGTCAATATATCTTAAGAGCTGTAGCCTAATTTTGAAGTAGCAGAAGCACAAACAGAGAACCTCATATGCTCGAACAGTTGAAAGTCTGATGTATGTTATGATATTTACAAGGCTATATATTATACATGTAATGAGAGTGGTCTACAGGTACATGGGCAATCCTGAAAAGCATCACTGTGAGGCAATGAAGTAGATTCTCATGTATTTGAGATGAATAGTCAACATGCCATTTTACTTTAGAAGTGTAGAGATTGATCAACATGGATATGTAAATTTAGATATGGCATGGGATATTGATGGCAGAAGATGTACAATAGGGTATATCCTTACTTTGAGAAAATAAAAAAGGGTATTGTTTCAAGACTACAAAAAATTATTGCACTTTCAGCTATGAAAACCAAATACATTGTTACTGCTATGGCTAGCAAAGAGATGATTTGAATGTAAAACTTTTTGATAGAAGTGAAAAAAGAGTGGAGGATTGGAAAGCATAATAGTGTAAGTATGATTGTTATTCATCTCGCTAAGAAAGTTGCTTTTCTTATCATGACAAAGCCTATTCAGAAGAGCTATCACTTTATTTGTTCTCTCCTAGAACATGAACAATTATTCTTAGAAAAGATACACACAGCTCAAAATCCTACCAATATGTTAACTAAAGTGGTGACTATCGAAAAGCTTAACCTATGCTTGATTTAAGTTGAAGTCTAAGAGATTAGTATTGGACTATGAAGATGCTACACATGAAGGTGCAGATCAATAGGAGAGGTGTTGGGTTAATATCAATCCCCAAGTGGCAGATTTTGAAGTGTGGAGCCTGTTTGCATGGCAGGTGTAGCCTACAAGACTTTCCAACATCTACACACATATAACGCCCCTGTGGTGGCATCCCAACGCTCTAGTCTAGAATACTGGCCACCCTTATGCCCCGAAATGGCGTTCAAGGGCCAAGCAGGGCGATTAGTGTACGACGCAACAACACCATGTTTTTAGTTGTTTAACAGAGCACTTAAAATTCAAGAGCCCAAGAGGGGGGTGACGACTCTCAGATTTGTGACATCAACTCGAGCGAGCAGAAATTCATTATCCAGGAGTGGAGCTATTTGTACACAGTTTGGGATTTATGACCTCGTCTCACAAAGGTTCAAATTCTCTCATGGTGTATTCTCGACAAAGCATAATAGTTGTGGAGAAGAATTTATGGCGAGAGGGTGGATTTTGGTGAGTGCTTTCTTTTGTAAGGTCAAAAGAGGAAGGAGTGTGAATTGTTCTTTATTCTAGTGGAGCAGAGAGTAGAGCTGAGTGGTGTAGTTTTTCTCTTTCCATGGTAGAATTTTTAGTGTGGTGTGGCTCTATAGGATTTTTCCATTTTCATGTTTTCGATAATAACTCTTTGTGTTTTTTTTTCTTGGATTTCCTTGTCATGTGCTTCTTGCAAATTTTTTTTGTTATGAATCTCTTAAATTGATGTGTTCTGTTGCAGTGTGCTTTGGTTGTGAATCGATTAAATCACATGCATGCTTCCATCCCAACATAATGCTACTCTTATAATAATACATCCTGCATGAGAAAACATTCAACACTTCATTTCTTATTTATGTCATATTTATCTTCACATTATACATCATATATGTATGTATGTATGTATGTATGTATGTATGTATGTATGTATGTATGTATCTGTATGTATGTATGTATCAATATGTATGTATGTGTGTGTATATATATATATATACATAAAAGAAAATGAGTTCTTTTAATTGAAGATCAGGTTACACTTTTGAGATGGGGGATCTTAAGAAGGTCCCCATGGAGTAGGAGAAGGAGAGGAGGGGTGGAAAGGAAGAAACATAAATTACAGAGCTCAGTCCTAGTATAGCAAGCCAATTAGCTAGTCTATTCCCCTCCATATAGATGAAGGAGAATGCTCATTAAGGAGGGGCCTAAGAAAGTTAATCTTTCGAACCCATTGAGAAATATGCCAAGGAGAGTGTACAACTTTATTCATAAGCTAAAACAAAATAAAGGAGTCCACCTCCACATGCAGATGACCCCACTTGCTCAAAAGAGCAAACTTGATGGCCCAGAAGACAACCATAAGCTCAAATTTCAGAGCATCCAAAGTTAAATTAGGTGCTCGGAAGAACAGTAAACATTGTCCAAGGTGATTTCTGAAGACCCCCACTAAAACCAGCTTCCCTATCAAAAAGCTTCCATCAGTATTAACCTTAATGTATGAGAAAGAGGGAGCCTTTCAGTAGACCTTGGTGACACTGGATAAGGGGGTGATGTCAAGAATGGAGAGAGAGAGAAAATGTAAGAGATCCTCTTATGCTTGATAAGCTTAGTGAGAAAGGTAGTGCAATTTGTTGCCACTTTAACCACAGATAAAGGCTAATCCTCAAACTTAGCTTGGTTTTTGGCCATCCACAAGAACCATTCAACGATAAAAGGAATAAAACTAATGTTAGTAGCATGTCAGTTGACCCAGCAGAAAGAAAAGTGGAACCAGTCCAAAGAGATTGTGTCAAACAACAAATGTTTAGTGAATTCCAGCCAAACCCCTTGAAAAAAATTACAGGCAAAGAAGAGATGGTTAATGGATTCCTCAGCATCCAAGAATAAATTGCACATGGAAAGGCCTCTCAACCCATTCAAATTGAGTATGTCATCAGTAGGTAACATCTTGTGGAATATTCTCTAGCAAAGAAAAGACATATAGGGGGAGAGGAATCTGTTCTAAGTGATGTACCCCCGAAGAATAGGCTCCAAGCAATGAAGTTTGGAATAGATGGATTTAGTTAGGCTCTGGGTTATGCTTGCTTGTCAAACAATGTTATCTGGTTTGGATCTATCAAAATGAATCCTAGAAATGTGAGCCTTTGATGGGGTATGAAAGAGATTTTGCAGGATTGGCACAGACCATTGATCCTCTATACAACAGTCAGCCACTTTAAAATGTGAGTTGAGCTATGAAGTCATAGGTTGCAGCATTTCAGCAAGACACCAATTTTCAAGCCAGAAATGCACATTACCCTTACCAAGTTCCCAAATAAAGAGTGTCACAACAATTTTCCTGACTTTTGGCAAGTTGACCCAAAACTTAGAGTCTCCCAGTTTCCAAAAAGCTAAAGTAGGATGCAAATCTCTACAGTATTTTCTATGCATAAATTTAGCCCACAAGGATTGTTGGTGCCATAATTTGATCCATAGTTTGCACATGTTGAACATATATATATATATATATACGTCGCGTACTCAAATCAGTTGGTCGGACATCTGCTTGTCAGTTTTAAGCCCCTCTGGTCTGGGGTTCGAATGCCACCCGTGAAGGGTGTGGTACTCAAATTGTTAGACGCATCGGGGATGGCTGAGGCT
>JXCR01147196.1:237315-288790 GCA_002079205.1 Phalaenopsis hybrid cultivar
AGTTTTCTATAATGTTAAGGCACATGAAAATAATAAACATAATCTCATTATCAATAGTTAAGAAACTGTGTTAATATAAAAATAAAAAAAAATTGATCATCATTCATATGTAAATTTAAATTTTTAGACTAAAAATGAACTTTCCTCACATTAAATTTTATTGGGGTTGTGGGGTCACCCAAAACATTGCTATTTACAAATCAAGTATCCTCTTTCATCTACATTTCAAAATCTCACTGAAATATCAAAGGTCATGATAAAACTTCAATCCATATTCTTCATTTCCAACAAATTCATAATATTTCGATCGTGGCACGAGTAAATGCATCGGTTTCATAATTCATAGATGTTTGATGTGTAAATGACAATGTTTTTTGTTCTCTTTATACAATTTTCTCTAAATTTTAAGCTTGTTGAAAAGAGATAAATATCAATATCGAATAAATGTTAGCTCTATAAATAAAATTTTCAAATAGAAATGTTAAGATAGAATTCATTTGATCAAATGCTCGTGAGAGATGGCACGAAGTCACAGAATGATATATTTAATTCTGATTAATTTGATAGATTGTTCTTCAAAAAAGTTTGGCTCATAAACTTTACATCATTTCTGCAATAAGTAATAAATTACAGTGGTTTGCCGACACAAATGATTTGTATGCTATATTAATAAATTTATATGTTTGAGTGACATCCAAGAAAACAAAGAGGCATTTACAAGTAAACCGCCCAATTCCTGTGTATTTACATATCTAACAGCTAAGTTTTACTTTTTCACATTTATACCACCCAAATCTTTCATCTCACATAAAAAAATATAACCATTTTAACCTTTAAAAACTCTATACACCTTTCCAACATTGGAAAGGTGGTATGTATGTAAAAATAGAAGTTTGTGTTAGACATGTAAATACATAGAATTTAATTGGTATGTATGTAAATCTTCCAAAAATAAAACATAAGAAAAAAATGTAAATTCTAAACAATCGAGATGCCTCTCCTTACTGAAATATATTATCAATGAAGCAGTATTAATTTCTCACAACCACCATATATAATAATATTAGAAGAATAGATTAATAATGATAATTTAGCAACAAAGTATCCCCAATACAACCAATCTGTTGTCACAAATCCCAACAGATTCAACGCCAATTTATTTTGATAAGAAAAAGAAATTAAGTAGTAGAACTTTAGAAGATTGAAGAGCCATACCACAAATGTTACTGAAGAGAGAGGATCCTTCCTATCAATAGAGAACTTGGAATCTGGAACAGCAGAATGAAGCATGCAGAGCAGAGACTGCCATTGATTATTACTAATGGAGTCGCCAACAAACATTATTTTTTTCCCTCTCCACCTCGTCAGAAAGTCCTTCACATCAAATCTTCACACACCATTCAGAAATCTTTTAATACTTACAAAATGAAACTGATAAGAATTCTGCTACAAACATAAGAAAACATTAACCTTGGGAGCTCACAAGCAACAGGTTGCCATTTATACTTGAGGTAGAGGTTATCAGGGCGGCCATTTCTCTGGCAGTCGAACTCCGGGTCGATGAACGGGCAGCTTAGGGAGTCATAGAGAGGATAGGACTCGTCGTGGATCCAAGTTCCATTGAAGAAGTCGCAGCTGATGCTACCACGGCTGGTACTTTTGGTTTGAATAGTGGCTTCACATGGAGCATCATGGAATGAAAATTGGAGAAGTGATAGGAGAATGATGGAGGCAATGTTGGTTCTTTTCATTGGAGATGAGTAAGAAGATGGTAAGAGTTGGATGGAATACAGAACTTATGCAGGTTTTATTTTAGAGATGATCAGAAGTGAGGAGAGGATTTACATCTTAATTTCATATTTATTTATTTAATACTTGTATTTTCTAAGCCACACACACACACACTCACACACACAAATATATATATATATATATATATATATATATATATATATATATATATATATATATATATATATAATGTATATACATAAAATTGAGTGATGTTGATATAAAATCGGTTTTAAATTTTTTGTTTGATTTTTTTATGGTAATTGAAACTTCTAAATTTTATATAATTACTGTTTAGAAGGACTTAATTACATTGGGGATCATTTTGCTCTACAAGACAATTTTAAATTGTTATGCATGGCTCTATGGAGAAGATTTATGTTAAATGGTTTGCTAAAAGTCTGGAAGCAAAGGAGAAGTTGTCTCCTTGTAAGTCGCAGCAAAATGCACAAGCCAAGGCCCAATTTAAGGCTGCGCTGCCGTGTCGCTTTTGCATAAGCTGCTTCTAGCGCATTTTAATGTAAATAAATAATTGAAAATTGTACAAACACGCAAAAAAATGTTTTTATATATCTGAAATTTAAAATTAGTTTTTTAAAATTATGACATTGGTGTCTCGAAAAGATATTATTTAATAATAATGATACAGTTGATGCAATTTTAAGGATTTGATTGTTATGAATATGAATATATATATATATATATATATATATATATATATATTCAGAAGAATTCTGTTATATGTATAATTAAAATATAAGATTTTTCTTCTTAATAACATACTAGTTTATGGTTTCAATTTGCACGAAATTATTGTTTTAAAATTATTATATAAATATCTTATATTGCATTTTTCTAATATTAATATTATATTTTAGATTCAAAAGATATATCAAAACATCGGTACTGTTTTTCTAGAGTTTTTGTACATGTTAAGGCCTTGGTGCTGCATAAGTACGAAAGATTTGGTATTAAGGAAAAGATTTGCTAGGAGACAAATTTTTATTTTATTTTGTTAATTGTGAGAAGGTACATGGTTTGGTATTTAGTACTGATTACATTTTTAAATGATAGCAGTAAATCGTAAAACGACTCAAAACTCCTAACACAGAAATACAATTTTATCAAACTTCTAGGCCATAATTTCTTTCACTGCTAATAATTAGAGTTCTTTACAAAATCTGTTTTCATAAGCTGTTCAAATCTTCATTATAATCACATCAAAATTAACCGGTTATTTTGTAAATCAAGTTTAGGATTGATAATAAGTTAACTCAATGCATGTAAAATGTTGGATTTGGATTAGATGTGTAAGAGAGAGAGAGATAGAGAGAGGTGCCCCAATGTGAAAATCTCTGAAGTGACTTTTATTACGGTACATATTTGAATGAAATTTAACAATAAGATTATATATAGGGTACATGACACTATGTCATCTCCTTGCAGATGTACAATTGTACAATTGTCATGCTCGATGTCAATTTGCTTGTACGCATGTCACCAATTTAATTGATGGTCACTTTGCTAGGTTGTGAATTGTGAGTGTCTAGAGCAATTGTCGAATGCACGAAATTATTAAATTGTCTAATTTACATGAGAAAAAATATAACTTCTTTAATTTATTTTAAAACAAAACTATAGATGTTAGGGGGATGATTATCCATTATGACAACAACTACAACAACAAGAAGTCTTATCCCCCTAAGTGGATCGACTGCATTAATCCTTTTTCTCCATTGTGTTCCATTGAGTGTCATATTCTCATTTAATTCTAATAAATTAAGATCATTTTTTATATAGCATGCCCGAGTCTTTTTAGGCCTACATACATTTGCCTTTATTAACATAAGTTGAATCTAATACATACTTTCCTAACTGAATCATCTGATGGTTGACGTTTAATGTGACCAAACCATCTGAGGCAGCTCTCTATAATCTTGTCCTCCATTGGAGCTACACCAACCCTATCACAAGTATATTCATCGCATTTTGTCTCCAAGTGTCAAGTCACTTCTCCACCTAAGCATTCTGATCTCAACTACACTTAATTTTTTGGTATGTTTCTCTTTTAAGGAACAACATTCTCCGTCATAGAGAATTGCAAATTTCACCTCCATCTTATAAAATTTCTAATACATTCCTCAAATTCAGCCAACCAACTTGATTTTTTACTACTAACATCCCTATCTTTACACCATCACTTTGAACAATGGACTTGAGATATCTAAAATATTCACACCTTCTAATGATTTGATCATCCATAGCTACAACTTTATCACTTGAGCTACTACTACTAAAACTATATTCCATGTATTCAGTTTTAGTTCTACTCAAACAAAGGCCTTTAGACTCCAATATAGACCCATATAAATCAAGATTTTCTTGAACTTTTTCTCTAGTCTTATCAACAAGAAGGAAATCGTCACTAAAAAGCATACACCAAGGTACATCCTTTTATAAATGTTCAGTAAGAGCATCCAAAATGAAAGGGAAGAAAGATATGGGCTTAAGGCTTATCCTTGATGTAATCGAACTAAAATAGAAAAATGAATCGTCAATACTACTTCTATTCGAACACATGTAACAGCTCTGACACACATATCTTTAATGACTTGAATATAAGTCATATCAACACTTCTTATTTTGTATATTCTTCTACATCAAAACTCAGAATAAAAGTATAGCTTCCATAGTAGAGCTGTCCGACATAAATTCAAACTGATTATGAGAAGTCTTTGTAACACTTCTTAACCTATGTTCAATTACCCTCTCATAAAATTTTATAGTATGACACATCAACTTAATTCTTGTATAATTTGCACACTCTAGTGCATCCCCTTTATTCTTAAAAATAAGGGCCAAAATAGTTTCTCTCCACTCCTCAAACATCTTTTTAGTTTTTAAAATAATATTAAACGGTTTTGAAAGCAAAGAAACTCCAAATTCTCTTAAATGTTTCTACACTTCAATTATGATATCATTAAATCATACATATTATCCACCTTCGATTTTTAATTTAAAGCCTCCTTTAAATTCTTTTTAAAAATAGTGATATTAAAATAAAACATCTATTATTATTAACGATTAAGATTATTAAAGTTGATTCTAATTTTAGAAACTGCATTGAAAGTTTATCAAAATGGCTCATCCATCTATATTGAATATCTTCTTCTAAGAGAAACATTTTTTTTATTTTCATCTTTAATACACTTTACTTAAGTTTTCTTTTCTTTTCTTTTCTCTTTGTTTGCTCCATTTATACATATATTTTTTAATCTCTCAATATCTAATCTATTATAAAAATCACTAAAAGAGGAATTTTTAGCATCTCAAATTGTTTTCTTAAACTCACTAAGGGTCATTATTATTTTTCCAATTCTCTAAGCTTTCACATTCAGAACAATTTTTTAGCATAAATTCTTGTATTTAATCTTTTCCTACACATTGTTATTCCACCGCCAACTATTTTTATTTATTTATTATTATCCACGTATATTTTTTATCACTTATTTGATAGTGCTTGTTACATTATGCCACATAATTTATTTCTTCAAGAATATCCCAAATCTTGAAATATTAAAGTTTATTCATAATAATAACTTTATTTGTCTTTTAGGGGCCCTCATCTAAATCTATGACAATGATTCCCAATGTTCTTTTTCTTACAACTCTTCATCTTAAACTCCAGAACTAATAATCGATATCGAGTAGTTGAATTTCACTTAGCATGACCTTACAATCTTTACATTCTCGGTGATATCTTCTTCTCATAAGAAAATAATCAATTTGAGTTTTATTAAATCCACTCTTATAAGTAATGTTATGCTCATTCCTTTTCTTAAATAAAGTATTAATATTAATAAAATCATATGCTGAAGCATAATCTAATATGACTCTGCTTTCTTTATCAATCACTCCAAAATCACAACCAACATGAATATTTCTAATATCTTCTACCACTCTACCAATATGCTTATTTAAATCTCCACAAATAAAAAATATTTCTTCAAGATGTATCATTTGCATTAATTCTTCTAGGCCAATCCATACTTTTTCCTTAGAACTTATATATAAACCTATTTGAGGAGCATAAGCACTTATAACATTTAAAATCTTATTATCAATAACAATCTTAAGGGATATAATTATACTTCTAACTATACTAATTTTTACAATATTATCTTTAAAATTCCTATCTATAAATACACCTACATCATTTCTAGTGAGGCTCCTACCTGAATACCAAAGTTTAAAAACTAACCTATTAATTTCCTTAGCCTTTTCTCCAACTCAATTCGTTTCTTGAATACAAAAGATATTTATGTTCATATTAACCATAACATAAAAATTAGAACTTGTGGAAGTGAGTTTAACTTAGAGATTTATATAGTTTTTTTATTTATAAATGTGATAGTGAAACTTTAGGATAAAATTTTTAATGACTCAGGTTAAAACTAAAATGTAAGAATACTTAGTAGTCAAGTCAAAGAGTTATGATTTTTTATTTATTTCAAGAATAACTACAATTTTGTCATATTTTGAATACTTAGAAGTATTACACTAAAAATAACTTCATGAGTACTTTATTAGTGAGGATATTAATACTTTAAGCCTTAATTAAGAAATGTAATTAAGTTTCTTTCTTTAATTTTGTTCAAGTGGAGCCAATTTTTTATTAGTCATCTCCTCGTATATTTTTAATTTTTTCTCTTTCTTTTTTTCCTTTAGGATCTTTTTTAATCCTTACTTTTTCTTTTCATGTCATGTGAGGATTACTATATCTGGATAACCTTTAATGATTTTGAACTCTATTATTTTCTTCTTAGATTTACAAATCACATTTACTTATTTTGGCAAAATTGTATTAGCTTTAAAAAAGATCTTTCATAAATTCTCAATTCCTTCTTTTTAAAGTAAAAATCTAAGCTTTTTAATATTTTAAAATTTACAATTTTCTTTACTTCAAATTATAAAAACATAATCTTATATTCTCATACTAAATATCTTAACTCTAGAGCAAACCTTTATTATTAAAATTTTTACCTAAGTTTTCTATAACATTTATAAAATTTAAAATATAGTTATTTGAAGTTAACCTAACATATCACAGGTTAGGTTCGATTAAATTTTTTTAAAATATAGTTCTCTGAGGATAAATAAAGTTTAGTTCTGAAAAAGTTTTTTTTTCCTTCCCCCCAAATTTAAATTTTTAATTAATTTTAAACAGGATAGTTCATGTAGAATGAAAAATCATAAGGTTTAAAACAAGTGAATAGTATAGGTACAAGTAATAAAGACAAGTGAGATTAACATTTCTAACAGAAATAAAAGTATATTCTAGCATTTAAACTAAAGCAAAAGGTAAAAAATAAAAATAGTATAACAACATAGTGCAATAAACATAAATTTAATAATTCAATACAAATGCAAACCTAAAAATTAATCATAAAAACTATAACAAGCAAGCAACAACCATTAACCATGGAAAATCTAAACATAAAAGAAAAGCTCTAATTCACATCATTGGAGACTTCGTGAAATACTCCATATTTTGAATAACTTTCACCAACTCTGCCATTAAAACCCTTAGTTGAGTAGGTTTTGGCATTCCTAGGTCATCATTCGATTAGTCATTCAATTGACTCTACCTCCGTGAATTTCTGTATCACCACGAGGTGACCACACCTGGGACTAGTGTCATCCCTTTCCCTCTACTTGTCATCTCACGAGCCCTTTTTCTTTGAGTGGCTGTCAGACGGGTTTACATATTGCTCTGTCGTGATATGATGGTTGACCAATTCCAAGTTTTGATCAAATCATCAGGTTTATGTAAACCTAGAAAGTATTAAATTGTGCACTCATTAGTCATTGTGATAGGGCCAACTTTGCTATCGTAGGCTCCAGATTTCACAGTTTCAGCATCTCCTTCTAAAATAAAGTAGCATATGCTCAAAGAGTCTCATTCAACCACTATTTTACGTGCCACAAGGCCTTCGAGTCCTTGTCGGGCTTTTGCTACCTAAGAAGCGGTATTGTAAACAACTTCTTGAACTCACCGAAGGAAGTAAAAAAATTTTGTTGAGATGCCATAAACCATCTGAGGGCCAAATCTTTTAGGTGGTATAAAACATTTGACACTTTAATGCACTGGAGACTTTGAGAAGGCATATAACTCACTCATTGAATGCATTATGGTTGGCCCGATAGCTCACCCTTGTAGAGTTCTGATACACAAATATAATATATTATTTTAATTACTTATTTTATGCTTATTTTTGGTGATATTGCACTTTAAAAAAGGGTGTTTTTGTGTATTTATTACAGGTATATCATTTTTTAGGCATTTGGAGCAAAAAATGGTAAAAAAGACGAAATTTGGAGTCAAAATAGTGAATTTTAAGATTTTGGCAATGATGCGCCAAATCGGCGCATAATGCACCAAAATATAAAGAACTGGTGCATGATGCACCAGGGATAACTTTTTCAAATTAGGGCGGTTCGAGACAAATTTTGTGCAAATTATTAAAGAGACACGTGTTCTACACACCTCTTGGAGTAATTGAATGCATCTAGACACTTTGGAAGGTTTTTTTATGAAGGGATATGAGTCTTGGATCAAATGACACAACTTTTGAATTCAAAAAAGTTGATTTTTGGAGGGAATTTTAGAGGAAATTTTGAATTCTTTTCTAAAGGAGGCAACCCAAAATAAAATAAGAAGACTTGAAGAGTTAAAGAGGGGGTGGCGTGAGAGAGAGAGAGAGAGAAAGGGGGCGTGAGTTAGAGATAGAGAGAGAGGGGATTTTCTTCTATGGTTGTAACAGGAGAGGGAAGGTGAGAGATTTCTTCTTCATTATACTTCTAAGAGAGAATTGGTAGTGATTGTAAAGAGAGAAAAACTTGGAGAGAACCTCTAGGGATTTTTTTAGGAAGGAATTTGGGATATGTTGTATCTTTATTTCTTTTATTTTGTAAATTAGTTTTTATATATGAAATTTGTGTTTTGTCGTGTCCTTCTCATGAATTTTGAGTAGTCTTCTTTATCCTTCTCCCTACTTTGAGATATGGTTTTGTAAAGAATAGATTTTGTTTTTCACGATTTTAAATGATAATAATTTGTGATGATTTGAACTTCGATCTTCATTTACTTTTTTATCTGGCCAATTGAAATGTTAAAACTTGTTGAGAGACATATATCCTTAAATGAGATATGATTTCAATAATATAGAGAGAATCACATTCGATTTCATGGGAGAGTATGTCATACATGGGATTGGGTGCAAATAAATAGAGAAATATACTTTGTTGGTTGCAGAATTGGAGATTTTAAGGTGATAGATTAAAATCTTCAATTTGGTCCAGTTGATTGGAAACTAATGTGATATTGTTAGCCCTCAGGGGAGGGAGTAGTGGGAGCTCTAGAGTGGTAGCCGGTATCCTTCACGCCTAACTATAAAATTAGGGACCAAACTCTGGATTAGTCAATGTTTTTTATAGCACTCGGAAGAGGGTAAAGAATAGAATTGCTCCTATTTGGCATAAAACAGTTTATATATATATATATATNAAATTATTATTTAAATATCTTATATTGCAATTTTCTAATATTAATATTATATTTTAGATTCAAAAGATATATCAAAACATCGGTACTGTTTCTAGAGGTTTTGTACATGTTAAAGACTTGGTGCTGCGTAAGTACTAAAGATTTGGTATTAAGGAAAAGATTTGCTAGGAGACAAATTTTTATTTTATTTTGTTAATTGTGAGAAGGTACATGGTTTGGTATTTAGTACTAATTACATTTTTAAATGATAGCAATAAATCGTAAAATGACTCAAACTCCTAAAACAAAAATACAATTTTATCAAACTTCGAGGCAATAATTTCTTTCACTGCTAATAATTAGAGTTCTTTACAAAATCTGTTTTCATAAGCTGTTCAAATCTTCATTATAATCACATCAAAATTAACCGGTTTTTTTGTAAATCAAGTTTAGGATTGATAGTAAATTAACTCAATGCATGTAAAATGTTGGATTTGGATTAGATGTGTAACAGAGAGAGAGATATAGAGAGAGAGGTGCCCCAATGTGAAAATCTCTTTTTATATTTTTTACCTCTTATTTATAGATTTTAGATTTTTGAAGTGTCTTTTATTACGGTACATATTTGAATGAAATTTAACAATAAAATTATATATAGGGTACATGACACTATGTCATCTCCTTGTAGATGTACAATTGTACAATTGTCATGCTCGATGTCAATTTGCTTGTACGCATGTCACCAATTTAATTGATGGTCACTTTGTAAAGTCTATAATTACTTTTACTAAGTCGTGAATTGTGAGTGTCTAGAGCAATTGTAGAATGCACGAAACATGAGAAAAAATATCACTTCTTTAATTTATGTAAAAAAAAAAAAACTATAGATGTTGGGGGCATAATTATCCATTCTGACAACAACTACAACAACAAGAATCTTATCCCCCTAAGTGGATCGGCTGCATTAATCCTTTTTCTCCATTGTGTTCCATTGAGTGTCATATTTTCATTTAATTCTAATAAATTAAAATCATTTTTTATATAGCATGCCTGAGTCTTTTTAGGCCTCCGTACATTTGCCTTTCTTAACATAAGTCGATTCTAATACATACTTTCCTAACTGAATCATCTGATGGCTGACGTTTAATGTGACCAAACCATCTAAGGCAACTCTCTATAATATTGTCCTCCATTGGAGCTACACCAACCCTATCACAAGTATATTCATTGCATTTTGTCTCCAAGTGTCAAGCCACTTCTCCACCTAAGCATTCTCATCTCAACTACACTTAATTTTTCCGTATGTTTCTCTTTCAAGGAGCAACATTCTCTGTCATAGAGCATTGCAAATTTCACCAACATCTTATAAAATTTCCGATACATTCCTCAACTTCAACCAACCTACTTGATTTTTTACTAATAACATCCCTACCTTTACACCATCACTTTGAACAATGGACTTGAGATATCTAAAATGTTCACACCTTCTAATGATTTGATCATCCATAGCTACAGTTTTATCACTTGAGCTACTACTAATAAAACTACATTCCATGTATTCAGTTTTAGTTCTACTCCAACAAAGGCATTTAGACTCCAATATAGACCCATATAAATCAAGATTTTCTTGAACTTTTTCTCTAGTCTTATCCACAAGAAGGAAATCATCACTAAAAAGCATACACCAATGTACATCCTTTTATAAATGTTCAGTAAGAGCATCCAAAACTAAAGGGAAAAAGATATGGGCTTAAGGTTTATCCTTGATGTAATCCAACTTAAATAGAAAAATAAATGGTCAATACTTCTTCTATTCAAACACATGTAACAGCTCTAGCACACATATCTTTAATGACTTGAATATACGTCATATCAACACCTTTCTTCTCTAGAACTCTCCAAAGAACTTCTCTTGGAACCTTATCCTAAGCTTTTCTAAATCAATAAAAATCATCCCTTTTTTGTATATTCTTCTACATCAAAACTCAGAATAAAAGTATAGCTTCCATAGTAGAGCTGCCCGACATAAATTCAAATTGATTATGAGAAGTCTTTGTAACACTTCTTAACCTATGTTCAATTACCCTCTCATAAAATTTTACAGTATGACACATCAACTTAATTCTTGTATAATTTGCATACTCTAGTGCATCCACTTTATTCTTTAAAATAAGGACCAAAATAGTTTCTCTCCACTCCTCAGACATCATTTTAGTTCTTAAAATAATATTAAACGGTTTTGTAAGCTAAGAAACTCCCAATTCTCTTAAATGTTTCTACACCTCAATGAGGATATCATCAAATCATACAAATTATCCACCTTTGGTTTTTAATTTAAAACCTCCTTTAAATTCTTTTTAAAAATAGTGATAGTAAAATAAAACATCTATTATTATTAACGATTAAGATTATTAAAGTTGATTCTAGTTTTAGAAACTTCATTGAAAGTTTATCAAAATGGCTCGTCCATCTATATTGAATATCTTCTTCTAAGAGAAGCATTTTTTTTATTTTCATCTTTCATACACTTTACTTAAGTTTTTTTTTTCTTTTCTCTCCGTTTGCTCTATTTATACATATATTTTTTAATCTCTCAATATCTAATCTAATATAAAAATCACTAAAATAGGAATTTTTAGCAACTCGAGCTGTTTTCTTAAACTCTCTAGAGGTCATTATTAATTTTCCAATTCTCTAAGCTTTCACATTCGAAACAATTTTTTAACATAACTTCTTGTATTTTATCTTTTCCTTCACATTGTTATTCCACCACAAACTATTTTTATTTATTTTTTATTATCCACGTATATTTTTTTGTCACTTATTTGATAGTGCTTGTTACATTATGCCACATAATTTATTTCTTCAAGAATATCCCAAATCTTGAAAAATTAAAGTTTAATCATAATAATAACTTTATTGTCTTTTAGGGGCCCTCATCTAATTCTATGACAATGATTCCCAATATTCTTTATCTTACAACTCTTCATCTTAAACTCCAAAACTAATAATCGATATCGAGTAGTTGAAATTTCACTTAGAATGACCTTACAATCTTTTCATTCTCGGTGATCTCTTCTTCTCATGAGAAAATAATCAATCTGAGTTTTAANGCTTCATCTTAAACTCCTAAACTAATAATCGATATCGAGTAGTTGAAATTTCACTTGGAATGACCTTACAATCTTTTCATTCTCGGTGATCTCTTCTTCTCATGAGAAAATAATCAATCTGAGTTTTAATAAATCCACTCTTATAAGTAATATTATGTTCATTCCTTTTCTTAAATAAATTATTAATATTAATAAAATCATATGCTGAAGCATAATCTAATATGACTCTGTTTTCTTTATCAATCACTCCAAAATCACAACNTTAAATCCACTCTTATAAGTAATATTATGTTCATTCCTTTTCTTAAATAAAGTATTAATAGTAATAAAATCATATGCTGAAGCATAATCTAATATGACTCTGTTTTCTTTATCAATCACTCCAAAATCACAACCAACACGAATATTTCTAATATCTTCTACCACTCTACCAATATGTTTATTTAAATCTCCACAAATAAAAAAATCTCTCTTCAAGATGTATCATTTGCATTAATTCTTCTAGGCCAATCCATATTTTTTTCCTTAGAACCTATATCTAAACCTATTTGAGGAGCATAAGCACTTATAACATTTAAAATCTTAATATNTCACGAATAAAAAATCTCTGTTCAAGATGTATCATTTGCATTAATTCTTCTAGGCCAATCCATATTTTTTCCTTAGAACCTATATCTAAACCTATTTGAGGAGCATAAGCACTTATAACATTTAAAATCTTAGTATCAATAACAATCTTAAGGGATATAATTATACTTCTAACTATACCAATTTTTACAATATTATCTTTAAAATTCTGATCTATAAATACACCTACATCATTTCTAGTGCGACTCCTACCTGAATACCAAAGTTTAAAAACTAACTTATTAATTTCCTTAGTCTTTTTCTCCAAATCAATTAGTTTCTTGAATACATAAGATATTTATGTTCATATCAACCATAATATAAAAATTAAAACTTGTGGAAGTGAGTTTAACTTAGAGATTTATATAGTTTTTTTATTTATAAATGTGATAGTGAAACTTTAGAATAAAATTTTTAATGACTCGGGTTAAAACTAAAATACAAGAACACTTAGTAGTCAAGCCTAAGAGTTATGATTTTTTATTTATTTCAAGAATAACTGCAATTTTGTCATATTTTGAATACTTAGAAGTATTACAGTAAAACTAACTTTATGAGTACTTTATTAGTAAGGATACTAATACTCTAAGCCGTAATTCAAAAATGTAATTAAGTTTCTTTCTTTAATTTTGTTCAAGTGGAGTCAATTTTTTATTAGTCATCTCCTTGTATATTTTTCATTTTTTCTCTTTCTTTCTTTTTCTTTTGACTTTTCTTTTCTTTTTTTTCCTTTAGGATCTTTTTCAATCCTTTCTTTTTCTTTTCATGTCATGTGAGAATTACTATATCTGGATAGCCTTTAATCATTTTGAACTCCACTTTCTTCTTCTTAGATTTAAAAACTTTTCACATTTACTTATTTTGAAAAAATTGTATTAGGTTTAAAAAAGATCTTTCATAAATTCTCAATTCCTTCTTTTTAAAGTAAAAATCTAAGATTTTTAATATTTAAAAATTTATAATTTTCTTTACTTCAAATTATAAAAACATAATCTTATATTCTCATACTAAATATCTTAACTCTAGAGCTAACATTTATTATTAAAAAAATTAACTTAAGTTTTCTATAACATTTATAAAATTTAAAATATAGTTATTTAAAGTTAACCTAACATACCACAGGTTATGTTAGATTAAATTTTTTTAAAATATAATTCTCTGAGGATGAATAAAGTTTAGTTCTAAAAAAGATTTTTTTCCTTCTTCCTAAACTTAAATTTTTAATTAATTTTAAACACGATAGTAAATGTAGAAAGAAAAATCATAAGGTTTAAAATAAGAGAATAGTATAAGTACAAGTAATAAAGACAAGTGAGATTAACATGTTTAACGGTAATAAAAGTCTATTCTAGCATTTAAACTAAAGCAAAAGGTAAACAATAAAAATAGTATAACAACATAATGCAATAAACATAAATTTAATAATTCAATACAAATGCAAACCTAAACAATAAGCATAAAAACTCTAACAAGCAAACAGCAACCAATTAACCACGGGAAATCTAAACATAAAAGAAAAGCTCTTATTCACATCATTGGAAACTTTGTGAAATACTCCATATCTTGAATAACTTTAACTAAATCTACCATTAAAACCCTTAGTTGAGTAGGTTTTGACATTCCTAGGTCATCATTTGATTATTCATTCAATTGACTATACCTCCGTGAATTTCTGTATCACCATGAGGTGACCAAACCCTTCATGTTTGGGACTAGTGCCATCCCTTTCCCTCCACTTGTCATCTCACAAGCCCTTTTTCTTTGAGTGGATGTCAGATGTGTTTACATATTGCTCTGTCGTGATATGATGGTTGACCAATTCCAAGTGTTTTGATCAAATCATCAGGTTTATGTAAACCTAGAAAGTATTAAATGGTGCACTCATTAGTCATTGTAGCAATGCCGACATTGCTATCGTAGGCTACAAATTTTACACTTTCAGCATCTCCTTCTAAAATAAAGTAGAATATGCTCAAAGAATCTCATTTGATGACTTCTTGACGTGCCATAGGGCCTTCGAGTCCTTCTCGGGCTTTTGCTAGCTAGTAAGCGGTGTTGTAAACAACTTCTTGAACTCACCGAAGGAAGTAAAAAAATTTTGTTGGGATGCCAAGAAACCATCCGAGAGCCAAATGTTTTAGTGTGGTATAAAAAATTCAACACTTTAATGCACTAGAGACTTTGAGAAGGCGTATAACTCACTCATTGAATGCATTATGGTCGGTCCGATAGCTCACCCTTGTAGAGTTCTGATACACCAAAATAATATACTATTTTAATTACTTATTTTATACTTATTTTTGTGATATTGCACTTTAAAATAGGGTATTTTGTGTTTTTGTTGCATGTATATCAATTTTTAGGCATTTGGAGCAAAAAATGGTAAAAAAGACAAAATTTGGAGTCAAAATAACAAATTTTGGGATTCTGGGGCATGATGCGCCAAATCGTCGCATAATGCACCAAAATATAAAGAACTGGTGCATGATGCACCAGGGACGACTTTTTCAAATTAAGGCAGTTCAAGACAAATTTTGTGTGAATTATCAAAGGGACACTTGTTCTACACACCTCTTGGAGTAATTGAATGCATCTAGACACTTTGGAAGGTTTTTTTATGAAGGAATATGAGTCTTGGATCAAATGACACATCTTTTGAATTCAAAGAGTTGATTTTTGGAGGGAATTTTAGAGGAAATTTTGAATTCTTTTCCAAAGGAGGCAGCCTAAAATAAAATAAGAAGACTCGAAGAGTTCAAGAGGGGGTGGCGTGAGAGAGAGAGAGAGAGAAAGGGGGCGTGAGTTAGAGATAGAGAGTGGGGATTTTCTTCTAGGATTGTAAGAGGAGAGGGAAGGTGAGAGATTTCTTCTTCATTATACTTCTAAGAGAGAATTGATAGTGATTGTAAAGAGAGAAAGACTTGGAGAGAACTTCTAGAGATTTTCTTGGGAAGGATTTGAGGATAAGTTGTATTTTTATTTCTTTTATTTTGTAAACTGGTTTTTATGTATAAAATTCGTGTTTTATCGTATCCTTCTCATGAATTTTGAGTTGCATTCTTTATCCTTCTCCCTACTTTGAGATATGGTTTTGCAAAGAATATATTTTGTTTTCCAAAGTTTTAAATGATAATAATTTGTGATGATTTGAACTCCAATCTTCATTTACTTTTTGANATGAAGAGTTCAAGAGGTGCTGGCGTGAGAGAGAGAGAGAAAGGGGGCGTGAGTTAGAGATAGAGAGAGAGGGGATTTTCTTCTAGGGTTGTAAGAGGAGGGGGAAGGTGAGAGATTTATTCTTCATTATACTTCTAAGAGAGAATTGATAATGATTGTAAAGAGAGAAAGGCTTGGAGAGAACTTCTAGGGATTTTCTTGGGAAGGATTTTGGGATAAGTTGTATTTTTATTTCTTTTATTTTATAAATTGGTTTTTATATATAAAATTTGTGTTTTGTCGTATCCTTCTCATGAATTTTGAGTTGCCTTCTTTATCCTTCTCCCTACTTTGAGATATGATTTTGTGAAGAATAGATTTTGTTTTCCAAAGTTTTAAATGATAATAATTTGTGATGATTTGAACTCCAATCTTCATTTACTTTTTGATCTGACCATTTGAAAGTTTAAAACTTATTGAGAGACATATATCCTTAAATGAGATATGATTTCTACAATATAGGGAGAACCACATTTGATTTCATGGTATTGGGTGCAAATAAATAGAGAAATATACATTGTTGACTGCAAAATTGGAGATTTTAAGGTGCTAGATTAAAATCTTCAACTTGGCCCAGTTGATTGGAAACTAATGCGAGATTGTTAGCCCTCGGGGGAGGGAGTAGTGGGAGCTCTAGAGTAGCAGTCGGTATCCTTCCCGCCTAACCACAAAATTAGAGACCAAATTCTGGCTTAGTTAATATTTTTTATAGCACTCGGAAGAAGGTAAACAATAGGACTGCTCCTATTTGGCACAAAACAATTTTTTTATATATTTACAAATAATTTCAATTTATTCACAATCCATACACTCATTGTAAAGAGGAAGGATGATTTCTTATATTTTAACTTTCCGCACAATAAAAACTTTGTTTAATTTTTTGTAATTTCACTTTTAAAATTTTAGTATTTAGTTTAGTTTAACTTATGTAGTTTTTCATCTGCATTTTNTTTGAAAGTTTAAAACTTGTTGAGAGACATATATCCTTGAATGAGATATGATTTCTACAATATGGGGAGAATCACATTTGATTTCATGAAAGAGTATGTCATATATGGGATTGGGTGCAAATAAATAGGGAAATATACTTTGTTGACTGCAAAATTGGAGATTTTAAGGTGACAGATTAAAATCTTCAACTTAGCCCAGTTGATTGGAAACTAATGCGAGATTGTTAGCCCTCGGGGGAGGGAGTAGTGGGAGCTCTAGAGTAGCAGTCGGTATCCTTCCCGCCTAACCACAAAATTAGAGACCAAACTCTGGATTAGTCAATATTCTTTATAGCACTCGGAAGAGGGTAAACAATAGGACTGCTCCTATTTGGCAGAAAACAATATTTTTATATATTTTCAAATGATTTTAATTTATTCACAATCCATATACTCATTGTAAAGAGGAAGGATGATTTCTTATATTTGAACTTTCCATCACAATAAAAACTTTGTTTAATTTTTGTAATTTCACTTTTAAAATTTTAGTATTTAGTTTAGTTTAACTTATGTAGTTTTTCATCTGCATTTTAATTAGTATTCACTTGAGTGGTTAATTTTTAAACTTTGCACTTTACTTTTACTTTTGTTTTTGTTTTTGTTATAAAATAGATTTAATAATTTACTTTAGGATTTCCCAACTTTCCTGTGGGATTGATATCTAGGACTCCATTAGAGTCCTTTATTACTTGAGCAATACGTATACTTGCGCTGATATTAATGAGGATTTGGCAGTTTAAAAAGAGTTTTAAAAGATAAATTGTTTACATAAAGAGTATTTTTGTTGGGATTATATTGCATATTTATTATATATCTGTCGTGTGTAATTTTGTAATATTAAAAAATATTTGCAAAATTGTCACACTAAATAGCCCCACATCAAGTTTTAAGCGTCGTTGTCGGGGAAGTAACTTAAAATATTAGTATTTTATTTTTTTTATTTCAAAAAAATTAAAGAAAATAAATAAATAATAAAAAAGAGTGTTTGTAGTTTATTTTAAACATTTTCTTATTTAAGTGTGTTTGTTTGTTTTTTACTTTTTTTAGTTTGTTTATGTGTAATGTAAGATTTGAAAAATTAGTACCTTACGATTATGAGTTAGAAAGAACTATTANGCATCAAGTTTTAAGCGTCGTTGTCGGGGAAGTAACTTAAAATATTAGTTTTTTATTTTTTTAATTTCAAAAAAATTGAAGAAAATAAATAAATAATAAAAAAGAGTGTTTGTAGTTTATTTTGAACATTTTCTTATTTAAGTGTGTTTGTTTGTTTTTAATTACTTTTGTTAGTTTGTTTATGTGTAATGTAAGATTTGAAAAATTAGTACCTTACGATTATGAGTTAGAAAGAACTGTTAGAAAAATTCTAAAACAACAAAAAGAGAAAGATCATTTTAGCAAAATGGCTTGCAATTTAAACAATGCTGGAAATGAAAATGAACATCATCAAAAACCTTTAAGAGATTATGCTAATCTTATAATAGATGAAATTCATTTGAGTATTCAAAACCTTATTGTAGCTGCCAATTCATTTGAGTTTAAAACTGCTATTACTTAAATAGTTTAAAACAATCAGTTTGGGGGAACACCTACTGAAGATCCTAATAAAAATCATGCTACTGGTGGATAATTAATGTCAAAACCATTTAATGAAGCATGTTCATTAATTGAAGAGATGACTACAAATAATTTTCAATGGCCCTCTGAAAGGGTAAATCCAAANCCATTTGAGTATTCAAAACCCTGTTGTAGCTGCCAATTCATTTGAGTTTAAACCTGCTATTACTTAAATGGTTTAAAACAATCAGTTTGGGGGAACACCTACTGAAGATCCTAATAAATATCATGCTAGTTTTCTAGAATTGTGTGCTACATTTAAATATGATGGAGTGTCGAATGACGCTGTCAGACTTAGACTTTTTCTTTTTTTACTAAGGGGTAAAGCTATGTTGTGGTTAAAGTCATTAGCACCTGAATCTATCAGAGCATGGGGAGATTTATCATAAAAATTCTTATCTAAATATTACCCACCTTAAAAAACTCCTAAGCTTAGAAATTATATCACATATTTTTGTCAGTTTGAAGGGGAATCAATTTATGAAGCCTGGAAAAGATTTAAAGATCACTTTAGAAAGTGTCCACACCATGCGTTGTTAGATTAGTTAATAATTCAAACTTTTTATAATGGGTTTGTTTGATCTCTTAGATCGATAATTGATGTTGCTGCTGGTGAATCATTAATGTCAAAACCATTTACTGAAGCATGTTCATTAATTGAAGAGATGACTACAAATAATTTTCAATGGCCCTCTGAAAGGGTAAATCCAAAAAGAGTAATCAGTATTCATGCTTCTAATGCTATATCTATTTTAGCTACCCAAATAGCTGTTATATCAAAGAAGTTAGATCAATATCAAATGAATTATTCTCAGACATCACCTGTGCTTGAGGAAAACTCATTGGGACAAATGATAGAATCTCAATCTTCATATGAGACTTTAAATGTAATAAAAAAATATTCTAATAACCCTTATGCCAATTATTATAACCCTGGTTGTAAGAATCATCCAAATTTTTGTTGGAGTAACAATAATTCTAATGTTGCAAATCCGCAATGGGGAAACACAACTGCAAACCCATTGGGAAACTCCAACAATCAAGTGAATCAAGCTTGTAAATGTTATTACCCCCAGGTTTTAATAATCTATAGAGTAAGGAGAAAAAGCTATCAATGGAAGAATTGATATTATAAATGAGTAGTCAATTACAAAGTCAATGAGCTGCTAAACATGAAAAATTAATTGGGATGTATTGCTACTGCACTTAACAATAGAGCTCCAGGAACATTTCCTGGTAATGTTGAAGTAAATCCTAAAGATGAGAATGATCCCAAATTTTTAAATGTAAGGATTTATGAAGTTGACACCACTACAGTGCGAAAAACTTGATCCTTATATGAAAAGTAAGTTGTGTAAAATAGATATAATTATAGGCAATTAATAATAAAATTTTACGCAAGTATACGTATCGTTATCAAGTAATAATGGACTTTCTATTTAAGTCCCAAATATCGATCCCACAGGGAAGGTGTAAATTAGTAATGATAAATTTTATCAGGAAATTTACAGAAAATCAAACGAAATCACTGTCACTAATTTTGAATGTTGAGATATTAACAAACTAAATTACTTCACTATTAGCAAAAATGGAAATACAACTTTTAAATATTACTAATCTAAGAACTATGTTTAGGTAATGAAGATTTCTTATGTGAAAAAACATCCTTCCCGCTACAATGAAATTTTGGTGAAATGAGATGAGATAAATGTTTTTAATATGGATTGTGCCAAATAGAAGCAATTTTAATTCTCTACCCAGATACAGTGCATAGAAAATCATTGGTTAATCTTAGGTTTAGTCCCTAAATTTGTGGCTAGGCACCGGCTCGCACCCCAGAGCTCCCAATTCCCTTTACCTGAAGGCTAACTCTCGCTTTAGTTTTTAAACACTAAGACCATATTGGAGATTTTAGTTTGTCACCCTAAAGATTCTCCAATTTAACACCCAACAAAGAATATTTCCCTATTTATTTGCACTTAATTTCATGAACAAATTTCTTCTTCATGAAATCAAATGTGTTCCTCACTCTATCGTAGAACTCATACTCTATTTCCCGGATCATATGTTTCACAACATATTTTAACAAATCAATTAGCCAAACTGANAAAATATTCTAATAACCCTTATGCCAATTATTATAACTCTGGTTGTAAGAATCATCCAAATTTTTGTTGGAGTAACAATAATTCTAATGTTGCAAATCCGCAATGGGGAAACACTACTGCAAACCCATTGGGAAACTCCAACAATCAAGTGAATCAAGCTTATAAATGTTATTGCCCCCAGGTTTTAATAATCTATAGAGTAAGGAGAAAAAGCTATCAATGGAAGAATTGATATTATAAATGAGTNGCATCTCATTAAACTTCTCCTCACATCTTTTCTTTTACTTTTCTTTTTCTTTTTTCTTTTTCTTTTCTTTTTTATTTTTCTGAGGATTACTATATCTAGATAGTCTTTAATGATTTTGAAGTTCGCTATCCTCTTCTTAATGTTAAAAACTTTTTACATTTCTTCACTTAACAAATTTATATTAACTTAAATATTTCACAAAGTTTATTTTTTTTCTTTTTACGTGAACCTCTTTAAGATTTTTAATACTTAAAAAATACAATTTCTTTACTTAAAATAGAAAAACATAGTCTTATTGTCTTCTACCAAATATCTTATCCCCTAGAATTAACCTTTGTTATTTAAACTTTTTACTTAAATTTACTATTTATTTTTAAAAATGAATATAGTTATTCAAAGTTAACTCCTAATACCAAAGGTTATGTTAAATTTAAAATTTTTAAAATATAGTTACGTGAGGATAAATAAAATTAAGTTCTTTTCTAATAATGATATTTCTTCTCCCCCTTAAACTTAATTTTTTTAAAAGATTTTAACATGAAGAACTTTAAAAATGAAGGGTAAAAGAAGGCATTAAATACATTAAAAAAGTTCATACCAGTTGGAGATTCTGATTTTTTAACATAAATTTTGAAATGATGTAGGTGCTAATATAAAAACTACAAGGCTGAAAACATGAAATTGCACATAATGCATATAAAATTTGCTGAGAAAGAGCTAATCACTATACATAACAAAGTGCTGAAAATAACAACAGAACTAAACTAAATTCTAAACATGAAAACAATTTTCACATTATAGTTTCACTTAACATAACAAACAACGTCTCAACAATATCATAAAACAAAAAATACAATCACACAGTACAAACATAAATGATCCAATTTTTTGTTGCAATAGATTGTGTAAAATTTAAATAAGTATAATCAATTAATATTTGGATTCTGTGCAAGTATACGTATCACTATCAAGTAATAATGGACTTTCTATTTAAGCCCTAAATATAGATCCCATGGGGAAGGTTTAAATTGTAAATGATAAATTTGCTAGGAAATTCACAGAAAGTCAATTGAAATCACTATCACTAATTTCAATTGTTGAGATGTAATCAAAATTAAATTTCTAAACTATTATCAGATAAAAAATGCAAAGTTTAAAATAGTAAATACTAATCTGTTAACTATGTTTATGTAACAAAGATGTTTATGTGAAAAAGCATCATTCCCACTACAGTGAGGCTATGGTAAAATGAGATAGGATAAATGTTCATAATATGTATTTTGCCAAATAGGAGAAATTTTAATTCTCTACCCTGATACAGTGCATAGAAAATCATTGGCTAATCTAAGTGTTTAGTTCCTAAATCCGTGGCTAGGCTAGGAGGATACAAGCTCCCACTCTAGAGCTCCCACTTCCCTTCACATGAAGGCTAGCTCTCGCTTCAATTTTTAAACAATAAGACCGAATTGAAGATTTTAGTCTGTCACCATAAAGGTTCTTCAATTCTACACCCAACAAAAAAATATTTTCCAATTTATTTATACTTAATTCCATGAATAATGTTCTCCTCCATTGAATCAAATGTGATCCTCACTCTGTTGTAGAACTCATACTCCATTTTCTGGATTATATGTTTCACAACACATTTTAACAATTCAATTGGTCAGATCGAAAAGTAAATTAAGTTCGGAGTTGAAAAATCATCACAATTTATTTTACATTTTAATATTGGCACATCCATATTATCTCTTCATTTCACCATATCTCAGAGTAGGGAGAAAGATAGAGGGAACTACTCAGACTTCATGAGAAAGAAATAACAAATCATAAATTTTATATATAAAAGAAAGTTCATACAACACTGATAAACAAACAATACTTATCTGAAAACTCTTTCTCAAAGCAAAACCTTTGTAGCCTTTCCTTAGAAATGCAGGAAGAAGATATCTCTCACTTTTCCCCTTTTCCAACACTCTTACAGAAAGTTTCACACTAAATCTCACCATAAAAACTCTAAACTATGAAAGCAAAATAAAAGATTGACTCCAATATAGTAGTGGAATGAAATGATGTGGTGCAAAAAATGAACGTAGAGGAGTAAAAAGTGTAGAGGAGAGAAAAACGTAGAGGAGCGAAAAATGTAGAGGAGCACATTTTTTGATAAAATTTGGCCCCAAATAGAGCCCAAGGTCGATTCTCCAAGAGGTGCATCCAAAAACTCTTCAAAAAATTGTCCAAATACATCAAAACTTCTAGAAACGGGGTTTGCATCGCCTTTGGAGCCGTCGGCGCTGGTCTGGCGTCGTCAGTGCTGAGTAAAAATCTCTAGCCTTAAGTTGTTATGCGCCATCAGCACTGACCTCGGCGCTGTCGGCGCTGAGCATTTCTTCAAAAACATAATTTTGAATCCAACTTTCATCATTTTTGCTTTCTTTTTTCTTTAAGCCCTAAAGTCAACAACTTGCAAGAAAACATCAAAATACCTTCCTTTAAAGTGTAATATCACCAAAATGAGTATAAAACAAGGGTCTAGAAATGCATATATTTTTGGTGTATCAAAATCCCCCAAACTTACATATTACTTGTCCTCAAGTAACTTCTCTACTACATAAAAAATATGACTTATGGTAAAGAATTTAAATTTTAGACTTCCAAATTTTAGTTCTCTAAATATAATAGTTTAACTTAAAAAAAATTCAAAACAATTTTAGTTAATACTAAAGGTGTAAGGATATTCAGTAATTAAGTCTAAGGTTTCTGATCCTCTATTTGTTTTAAGAAAAATTGCAATTTATCATATTAAAGTCACTTAGAAATTTCATATGAAAAAGAACTTCATAAAACTTTATTAATAATTAAGTTAATATTTAGATAAAAAGTTTAGAAAATGTGTCCATGCCTTTTTCCTTAAGTTGATTCAAGTGAAACCAATTTTTAATTAGGCATCTCTTCAAGATTCTCCTCACATCTTTTATTTTTTCTTTTCTTTTTCTTTTCTTTTTATTTTTCTTTTTTTTTCCGAAGATTACTATATTTGGATAGCCTTTAATGATTTTGAACTTCACTATCCTCTTTTTAAAGTTAAAAACTTTTTACATTTTTTTTCACTTAACAAATTTATAATAACTTAAAGATTTCATAAAGTTTAATTCTTTTCTTTTTACACGAATTTCTTTAAGATATTTAATACTNCAGTTCCGTAATGATAGACATTAATCACTTTAAATGGTCCTAACCATTTGGATTTTATTTTTCCTAGAAATAATCTCAATCTTATATTATATAGTATAACTTCTTGTACAGGTTCAAATTTCTTCTTAATAATCTTCCGATCATGCCATATTTTCATTTTCTCTTTATAGATTTTTGTATTATCATATGCTTCATTTCTAATGTCCTCAAGTTCATTGAGTTGCAATAACATTTTCTCACCAGCGTTCTTTAAATTAAAATTAAATTCTTTGATTGCCCAAAATGCTTTATGTTTCAATTCTACTAGTAAATGACATGTTTTTCCTAAAATCAATCTATATGGGGACATTCCTATAAGAGATTTATAAGCAGTTCTGTATGCCCATAATGCAGTATCTAGTCTAGCATACCAATCCAATTTATAAGGATTTATAGTTTTTTTTAAAATGCGTTTAATTTCACGATTTGATATTTCTTCTAGACCACTAGTCTAAGGATGATGGGTAGTAGAGAATTTATGCATTATATCATATTTGTTGATCAATTTTTCAATTCTCTTATTCTTGAAATGAGATCCTCCATCAGTAATGATTACTCTCAAAATTCCATATCTTGTAAAAATATTTTTAATTAAAAATTTAGAAACACTCCGAGCGTCACATCTAGGCACAACAATACTTCAATCCACTTAGACATATAATCAACAACAAGTAATATATATAAATTTTCAAATGAAGGCATAAATGGTCCCATGTAATCCCCACACATCAAAAATTTCAACTTCTAATGTATAATTTAGAGGCATTTCGTTTCTTCTAGAAATATTTCCTACTTGTTGACATCTATCGCATGTTTTAATATATTCATTAACATCTCTAAAAATGGTAGGCCAATAAAATCCAGCTTGCAAAATTTTATATGCAGTTATATTTGTTCCAAAATGTCCTCCAAATTCAGAATCATGGCATCTTTCAATTATATGTTGAGTTTCTTCATAAGGCACACATCTTCTAATAATTAGATTTTTACATTGTTTATATAAATATAGGTCATCCCAAAAATAGTCTTTTGAATCACAAATAAATTTCCTTAATTATAAATTCTTGATATCATGTGGTAGAATATCACTTACAATATAATTTACTATATCAGCATGCCATGGTACATCCATTTCATCAAAACTATATAAATGTTCATTAAGGGAATTTTCTAAAATTTCATTTGCAAAATTAGTTAATATTTCTATTTCTATTCTAGACAAATGATCAGCTATTTCATTATCATTTCCTTTTCTATCAACCACGGTAAAATCAAACTCTTGAAATAGAAGTATCCATCTAATTAATCTTGGTTTAGCATCCTTCTTTTGCATTAAGTGTTTAATAGCAAAATGGTTTGTGTGCACTACATATTTAGTTCCAATTAAATAAGGTCTAAATTTAATAAAGGCATAAACAATAGATAATAACTCTCTTGCAGTAGTAGTATAATTAATTTGAGCATTATTTAGAGTTTTACTATCATAATATATAAATTTAAATACTTGGTTGTGCATTTGTCCTAATACAACCCCAATAGCATAATCACTAGCATCACATATTATTTCAAATGGTTTCTCCCAGTCAAGTGGTACTATTATAGCTGTAGTGATTAATTTTTTCCTTAATAATTCAAATGTTGTTACGCATTCCTCATTAAAATCAAATTTCGTATATTTTTCTACAAGTTGGCATAGGGGTTTAGTTATTTTTGAAAAATTTTTTTTGTAACGCCTATAAAAACCAGCATGTCCTAGAAAACTTCTCACCCCTTTAACACTATTAGATGGTGGTAATTTTTCTATAACTTAGATTTTTATAGGACCTACTTCCATGCATTTTTCAGAGATTTTATGCCCAAGAACAATACCTTCTGTAACCATAAATTGACATTTTTCCCAATTTAAAACTAGGTTAATTTTTTCACATACTTCCAGAACTTTTTCTAAATTATCAAGACATAACTCAAAAAAAGTCCCAAATACAGAAAAATCATCCATAAACACTTCCATTCTATGCTCTATAAAATTGCTAAAATTTGATATCATACATCTTTGAAATGTTACAGGTGCATTGCATAGTCCAAAAGGCATTCTACGAAAAGCAAATGTTCCGTTTAGGCTTGTAAACATTGTTTTCTCTTAATCCTCTGGAGCAATTAGAATTTGATGATATCCGATATATCCATCTAAAAAGCAGTAATATTTGTTCCCAACCAATTTATCCAATATTTGGTCTAGAAAGGGTAAAGGAAAGTGACCTTTTCTGGTGGCCATATTTATTTTTCTATAGTCAATGCAAATTCACCAACAAGTTACTTGTCTTATTGGTATTAATTCATTTTTCTCATTTTCTTCAACATTCACTCCTCCTTTCTACGAAACATAGTTAATTGGGCTTACCTAAGCACTATTTGAAATAGGATATATAATTCCAGCATCTAACCGCTTTAAAATCTTTTTTTTAACAACTTCTTTCATTATTGGATTTAATCTTCTCTGAGTATCCGCTTTAGGTTCATACTGTTCATCTAATAAAATTCTGTGCATATAAATTGAAGGACTAATTCCTTTAATATCTGCTAAAGTCCATCCAAATGTCTTTTTATAAATTTTCAACATCTCTATAACCTTTTGTTCCTGAATTTCAATTAACTCAGAAGATATAATAACAAATAATGTAGATGACCCTCCTAAAAATACAATTTTAAATGGGCAGGTAATATCTTCAATTGAAGTTCAGGTGGTTTAATACTTGAAGGAATAAGATTTTAACTATCATTTTTCAGCAAGTCTAATGCTTCAAATTTGCTCTGAATATAATCCAAATCTTCTTTTCTTACTTCATTTTTAGTATCAAAAATTTCTCCTTGCTTTAATTTATCTTAAAACTCTTTCTTAAACTGCTTATTACTTAGATAATCAGCTACTTCCATCCTGAAACATTCATTATTTTTTTCTATTGTAGGATATTTCATAGCTTTTGCTNGTTAACTTTAAAATTTTGAAAATATAGTTAAGTGAAGACAAATAACATTAAGTTCTTTTCTAACAATGATATTTATTCTCCCCCCCCCAAACTTAAATTTTTAAAAGATTTTTACATGAAGAACTTTAAAAATGAAAGGTAAAAGAAAGCATTAAATATATATAATAAATTCATACCTGTTGAAGATTCTGATTTTTTAACATAAATTTTGAAATGCTGTAGGTGCTAATATGAAAACTACAAGGCTAAAAACATTAAATTGCACATAATACATATAAAATTTGCTGAGAAAGAGCTAACCACAATACATAACAAAGTGCTAAAAATAACAATAGAACTAAACTAAATTCTAAAAAATGAAAATAGTTTTCCACATTACAGTTTCACATAACATAACAAACAAAGTCTCAACAACATCACAACACAAACAATACAATCACAAAGTATAAACACAAACAAATAACCAAAATAGATCACCAGTCATTATCTTCCTCATCATCGACATCTAACTTTTGTTGCTAATATGGAGTTTTAATAGGGTGAATAGGGAACTGAACTGTATGGTCACTCCGCAGATATCTCACTAAAGCATCATCATAAGCAGCATCATATTTAAATTTCTGGAGAATCGGATCATCGGTATGAGCATTTATGGCCTCCATATTTTGCATCCTATGATCCATCTTCAAAATATCTCCCTGTTGAATCATCATCGGGTCCAACAACTACCTGTTGCTGGGGTCACTTGAAGTAGGCTCACTAGGGGTTCTAGAAGTAGAAGGAATATTTATGGCCTGTCTTCCAGATCTTCAATCAACATGGGACTCATAAGTTTTGTTTTCGGCAGGCACAATCAGTCTCTGAGGCTCAATCCTCTCCTCATCAGGTCTAAAATCAACTCCTACCTGCTCACAAAGTGTGTAAATCAGAGAAGGGTGCATCAATCCACCAGTGGTCTCTCCTAAAGCAATAGATCGAGTGTTCATATAAATGATAGATCCTACATTTATATCCATCACTTACTGAATACAGAAGTTCACGACAGCTCTATCCTTGGTGACTTCGCTATGATGATTCGTTGGAATCATCCTCCCAGAAATAAAATAATGTCAGGCCTTAGATACAACATTTAACATAGAAAGGGGAAAGTTAACTTTAACTCCATTCTTTATTTTCCAAGCCCCTTTTTCACTAGTAAAAAAAGAAATAACTTCATTTAAAGTCTGATATGTAGCAAAAAAGAATTATACTGGCATCTATACACATCTTCTAACTGATAAAACTCATTAATTTTTCTTGGAGTAAACTCCACACTTTTTCCTCGAACAAAAACAAAATCATCAGAAGCTTCAGGAAGGTTGGCATAAAATTCCATTACAATCTCAGCTATCGCATCGACAGTAAAATAGTAAAAATTTTCTCACTGTCTAGCAGTAATCAAACGTTCAACTTCTCCTCCCAGATTTTTAAAACCTCAGTCTTGAATCACTTTTTTATTTTCTTGCAAACTATGAAATCGAGCACGGGCTCTAAAGCTAACAAATCTCTACTCGNGGAATGATGTGGAGCAAAAAATGAACATAGAGAAGTGAAAAACGTAGAGGAGCCCATTTTCTAATGAAATTTGACTCCAAATAGAGCCCAAGGTCGGTTCTCCAAGTGGTGCCTCCAAAAACTCTTCAAAAAATCATCCAAATAAATCGAACCTTCTAGAAAAGGGGTTTGCACCTCCTTTGACGTCGTCGGCACTGGTCTGGCACCGTCGGCGTTGAGTAAACATCTCCAGCATTAAATTATTCTGCGTCGTCGGCACTAACCTCGGCGCTGCTGGTGCTGAGCATTTCTTCAAAATCTTAATTTTGACTCTAAATTTCATCATTTTTGCTTTCTTTTTGCTTTAAGTCCTAAAAATCAACAACATGCAACAAAATATCAAAATACCTTCCATTATCACCAAAAATGAGTATAGAACATGCACCTAAAAATGCATATATTGGTGTATCAAAATCCCCCAAACTTACATCTTACTTGCCCTCAAGTAACTTCTCTATTACATAAAAATATGACTTATGGTAAAGAATTTAACTTTTAGACTTCCATATTTTAGATTTCTAAATATAATACTTTTAACTTAAGAAAAATTCAGAACAACTCCAGTTAATACTAAATGTGTAAGGATATTCAGTAATTAAGTCTAAGGTTTATGATCCTCTATTTCTTTCAAGAAAAATTGAAATTTGTTATATTAAAGTCACTTAGGAAATTCATATGAAAAAGAACTTCATAAAATTTTATTAATAATTAAGTTGACATTCAAATAACAAGTTTAGAAAATGTGTCCAAGTCTTTTTNGATTCTGCGCAAGTATACATATCGCTATCAAGTAATAATGGACTTTCTATTTAAGCCCCAAATATCGATCCCATGGGGAAGGTTTAAATTGGAAATGATAAATTTGCTAGGAAATTCACCAGAAAGTCAATTGAAATCACTATCACTAATTTCAATTGTTGAGATGTAATCAAAATTAAGTTTCTAAACTATTATCAAATAAAAAATGCAAAGTTTAAAACAGTAAATACTAATCTTTTAACTATGTTTATGTAACAAAGATGTTTATGAGAAAAAGCATCATTCCCACTACAGTGAGGCTATGGTAAAATGAGATGAGATAAATGTTCATAATATGTATTTTGCCAAATAGGAGAAATTTTAATTCTCTACCCTGATACAATGTATAGAAAATCATTGGCTAATCTCAGTGTTTAGTTCCTAAATCCGTGGCTAGGCTAGAAGGATACCAGCTCCCACTCTAGAGCTCCCACTTCCCTTCACATGAAGGCTAGTTCTTACTTCAGTTTTAAACAATAAGACCGAATTGAAGATTTTAGTCTGTCACCATAAAGGTTCTCCAATTCTACACCCAAAAAAAAATATTTTCCTATTTATTTACACTTAATTCCATGAATAATGTTCTCCTCCATTGAATCAAATGTGATCCTCACTCTGTTGTAAAACTCATACTCCATTTTCTGGATTATATGTTTCACAACACATTTTAACAATTCAATTGGCCAGATCAAAAAGTAAATTAAGTTCGGGATCACAATTTATTTTACATTTTAATATTGGCACATCCATATTATCTCTTCATTTCACCATATCTCATAGTAGGGAGAAAGAGGGAACTACTCAGAATTCATGAGAAATAAATAACAAAACATAAATTTCATATATAAAAGGAAGTTCATACAACACTGATAAACAAACAATACTTATCTGAAAACTCTTTCTCAAAGCAAATCTTTTGTAGTCTTTCCTTACAAATGCAGGAAGAAGTTATGTCTCACTTTTCCCCTTTTCCAACACTCTTACAGAAAGTTTCACACTAAATCTCACCATAAAAACTCTAAACTATGAAAGCAAAATAAAAGATTGACTCCAATATAGTAGTGGAATGGAATGATGTGGTGCAAAAAATGAATGTAGAGGAGTAAAAAATGTAGAGGAGAGAAAAACGTAGAGGAGCGAAAAACGTAGAGGAGCATATTTTTTGATAAAATTTGGCCCCAAATAGAGCCCAAGGTCGATTCTCCAAGAGGTGCATCCAAAAACTCTTCAAAAAATTGTCCAAATACATCGAAACTTCTAGAAACGGGGTTTGCACTGCCTTTGGCGCCATCGGCGCTGGTCTGGCGTCGTCGGTGCTGAGTAAAAATCTTTAGCCCTAAGTTGTTATGCGCCATCCGCACTGACCTCGGTGCTGTCGGCGCTGAGCATTTCTTCAAAAACATAATTTTGAATCCAACTTTCATCATTTTTGCTTTCTTTTTTCTTTAAGCCCTAAAGTCAACAACTTGCAAAAAAACATCAAAATATCTTCCTTTAAAGTGCAATATCACCAAAAATGAGTATAAAATAAGGGTCTAGAAATGCATATAATTTCGGTGTATCAAAATCCCCCAAACTTACATATTACTTGTCCTCAAGTAACTTCTCTACTACATAAAAAATATGACTTATGGTAAAGAATTTAAATTTTAGACTTCCAAATTTTAGTTCTCTAAATATAATAGTTTAACTTAAGAAAAATTCAAAACAATTTTAGTCAATACTAAAGGTGTAAGGATATTCAGTAATTAAGTCTAAGGTTTCTGATCCTCTATTTCTTTTAATAAAAATTGCAATTTATCATATTAAAGTCACTTAGAAATTTCATATGAAAAAGAACTTCATAAGACTTTATTAATAACTAAGCTAACATCCAGATAAAAAGTTTTAAAAATGTGTTCATGCCTTTTTTCTTAAGTTGATTCAAGTGAAACCAATTTTTAATTAGGCATCTCTTCAAGATTCTCCTCATATCTTTTCTTTTTTCTTTTCTTTTTCTTTTCTTTTCTTTTTCTTTTTTTTTCCGAAGATTACTATATTTGGATAGCCTTTAATGATTTTGAACTTCACTATCCTCTTTTTAAAGTTAAAAACTTTTTACATTTTTTTTCACTTAACAAATTTATAATAACTTAAAGATTTCATAAAGTTTAATTCTTTTCTTTTTACACGAATTTCTTTAAGATATTTAATACTTCAAAAATACAAATTTCCTTTACTAAAAATAGAAAAACATAGTCTTATTCTCTTACCAAATATCTTAGCCCCTGAATTACCCTTTATTATTGAAAATTTTTACTTAAACTTACTATATATTTAAGAACATAAATATAATTATCTAAAGTTAACCTTTAATATCAAAGGTCATGTTAACTTTAAAATATTGAAAATATAGTTAAGTGAAGACAAATAACATTAAGTTCTTTTCTAACAATGATATTTATTCTCCCCCACCCCTAAACTTAAATTTTTAAAAGATTTTTACATGAAGAACTTTAAAAATGAAAGGTAAAAGAATGCATTAAATATATATAAAAAATTCATACCTCTTGGAGATTCTGATTTTTTAACATAAATTTTGAAATGCTGTAGGTGCTAATATGAAAACTATAAGGCTAAAAACAATAAATTGCACATAATACATATAAAATTTGCTGAGAAAGAGCTAACCACAATACATAACAAAGTGCTAAGAATAACAATAGAACTAAACTAAATTCTAAAAAAATGAAAACAGTTTTCCACATTACAGTTTAACATAACATAACAAACAAAGTCTCAACAACATCACAACACAAACAATACAATCACACAGTACAAACACAAACAAACAACCGAAATAGATCACCCGTTATTATCTTCCTCATCATCGACATCTAACTTTTGTTGCTAATATGGAGTTTAAGTAGGGTGAATAGGGAACTGAACTGTATGGTCACTCCGCAGATATCTCACTAAAGCATCATCATAAGCAGCATCATATTTAAATTTCTGGAGAATCAGATCATCAGTGTGAGCATTTATGGCCTCCATATTCTGCATCCTATGATCCATCTTCAAAATATCTCCCTGTTGAATCATCATCGGGTCCAACAACTACCTGTTGTTGGGGTCACTTGAAGTAGGCTCACTAGGGGTTCTAGAAGTAGAAGGATTATTTATGGCCTGTTTTCCAGATCTTCAATCAACATGGGACTCATAAGTCTTGATGTTGGCAGGCACAATCGGTCTCTGAGGCTCAATCCTCTCCTCATCAGGTCTAAAATCAACTCCTACCTGCTCACAGAGTGTGTAAATCAGAGCAGGATGCGCCAATCCACCACTAGTCTCTCCTAAAGCAATAGATTGAGTGTTCATATAAATGATAGATCTTACATTTATATCCATCACTTACTGAATACAGAAGTTCAGGACAGCTCTATCCTTGGTGACTTCGCTATGATGATTCGTTGGAATCATCTTCCCAGAAATAAAATAATGTCAGGCCTTAGATACAATATTTAATATAGAAAGGGGAAAGTTAACTTTAACTCCATTCTTTATTTTTCAAGCCCCTTTTTCACTAGTCAGAAAAGAAATAACTTCATCTAAAGTCTGATCTGTAGCAAAAAAGAATTATATTGGCATCTATACACATCTTCTAACTGATAAAACTCATTAATTTTTCTTGGAGTAAACTCCACACTTTTTCCTCGAACAAAAACAAAATCATCAGAAGCTTGAGGAAGGTTGGCATAAAATTCCATTACAATCTCAGCTATCGCATCGACAGTAAAATAGTAAAAATTTTCTCACTGTCGAGCAGTAATCAAACGTTCAACTTCTCCTCCCAGATTTTTAAAACCTCAGTCCTGAATCACTTTTTTATTTTCTTGCAAACTATGAAATCGAGCACGGGCTCTAAAGCTAACAAATCTCTACTCGTCATATTCTATTTTTCTTTTGCTCGATCTAGGTGTCATAGGAAATCTAAAAAAAAATGAAAAATTCTGAATAAACCCCAAAATTCTAAAAATCAAAATGTAAAACATTTTAAATTTCAAATCACTAAATAAGAGTTCATCACTAGAGGATTTTCTCAAAAATTTCTCAAAAAAAAAATTCCATATTTTCGGATCCATGCAATGTGAGATTAATCCTTGGTGAAAATCAAAAAAATTTTGGTTTAAAGTGTAGCTCTTACCTAGAGAAGATTAAATTCGAAGTCTTTTAGCCTCTAAACTTCCTCAAATCCACCCAAAATCAAGCCCTAGCCTCCCAAACCGAAGGTTGAAGATGACTTAAGCATAAAAAATGGTGGCCACAACAAAAATTGCAAATTTTTAGGGGTTTAATTAGTTGTCGGGTCAAGGGCGCCATCGACGCCGATGCCAGCGTTGTCGGCGCTGAAGGCCCAAAAAATTCCATATTTTGATTTTTTTTTAATTTTCAATTTTCTATCAACTTACTCCAAAAATTTTTAATATTTTAGACACAAATTTTTATCTNTGTTTAAAGTGTAGCTCTTACCTAAAGAAGATTAAATTCGAAGTCTTTTAGCCTCTAAACCTCCTCAAATCCACCCAAAATCAAGCCCTAGCCTCCCAAATCGAAGGTTGAAGATGACTTAAGCGTAAAAAATGGTGGCCACAGCAAAAATTGCAAATTTTTAGGGGTTTAATTAGTTGTCGGGTTGAGGGAGCCATCGGCGCCGATGCCAGCGCTATCGGCGCTGAAGGCCCAAAAAATTCCATATTTTGATTTTTTTTAATTTTCAATTTTCTATCAACTTACTCCAAAAATTTTTAATATTTTAGACACAAATTTTTATCTAACAATAATTTACAAAAAAAACATTTCACAAACAACAACAAACTAACTTTTATATATGAAAGTACACTTTTTACAAACATATTTTTTTAATTACACAATGACACATATTAAAAAAACTAATTATAAATCAGAGTCGAAATCAAGCCACAACATTAAATGCTGTCACAAAACCATACACACAATCAAAGTTCATAATTCTAAAGCAAAAACAAACCAAATCAAATCAAATCTGCACAATTACACTAAATATATATAATGTTCTAAAATAGATAGAAAATCTAAAGTCTTCAATTATTACGCCTCTTTTTTAGTGTTTTCTCCTCCTATGATATCTCCCATAGATTGGAAATGAACATATAAATTGTAGAAGGATCGGAATGGGAATTGAATTGTCGAATTTTCTTTGATCCACCCATTTTCTTTAAACATCCGAACTAATCCTGCTTCAAAAGTTCCAGTGTGATCAAAATTTTTCTTTCATTCTCCAATCTAGGTGATTAAAAGGTATTTAAGATCTCCTGCTGCATTTATAATAATCTAAAGTTCCCTTTCAATTTTCTTCAATTTCTTTTCCAAAGCAAGCAAACTTCTAACTGTTAGTGGTATTAATGGAGTTGAAGCATGTGAAGTTTGATATATGATGGCTTATAATACTTCATTTCCATTTCTAAAATAGTTCTCATCAATAAGGATCATGGGCTCCCAAGGTAATAAAGTCTTTTCCCAACTTTTATATGGCACTTGGGCTTGACTGCAAATCAAAAAGATGGTAGATAGATTCCCAAGTCCAGAAATTGATCCATTAGTAAGGATACCCATAATAGATTTAAATATAATAGACCCTATATCAATGGGGTTTTTCATTTGAATGCAGTAATTTAAATAGCACATTCTTTGGTGACTCTACTAATTTTCATAGTAGAGAGTAACTTTGCAGCAATAAAGAAAGGTCATTGCTTTGAGATTAGATTAAGTAATGAAGTGGAGGAACTAACATATCCTTCATGTCGTACCTCCCACTTCTCACTTTGATCCGTCAGAAGATTATACACGTCTTGCACCAAATCTCGTGTAGGAATGAAATTTGTATAATGATAGATTAGAACTTTTTCTATCATATACAATTCATTAATCCTTGCAGAAGTAAATGGTACAACCTTACCTCGTATGAAGATAACACCTTGAGTAATTCCATGTAAGTTTGCATAAAACTTCTTCACCATAGGTACGATAACCGCAGACGTAGTGTAACACAGAATTTCTCAACGCCTTTGCATAATGATCTTATCAATCAGACTAGTTGGATTGATCACTCCATGATTAACAAATCCTCTTTCCATGATCAATCTCCTCTTCATAATAACTTTATTGTATAATCACTGAGCGTCAAAACTAATAAACTTTCTTTTGTTGAAAACTCCATACCTCAAAGTCTTTTTGGAATTGGAAGCCATGGAATCCGAAAATAGAAAGTCCCTAGGCGTTCAAGAATGTTTGTAGGTCTTTTTAAACTCTTCCCGAGGGTTATTATGAAGTGAAATTGCGCCAAAATCCGCCAAAAGTCATCTAAAGTTGTCCAATCATACTCGGCGTCGTCGGCGCTCCAGATTGGCTCTGGCAGTGCTGATGTCCATTATCTAGGACACCGTCGGTGCCCATTCTGGCACCGTCGGTGCAAGTGGACAAAATTACGACTTTCATTTTTTTTTTTATTTCAATTCGATTCCAAATTTTACTCCAATACCAATATTTGACTTAATTTATAACAAATGCAATTGTGTAGGATTATTAACTACGAATATATAAGACACTTTATCAAACAAAATAGTAATACATAACAATATAAGTAAGGGTTGCCTCCCACAAAGTGCATGGTTTAACGTCGTCAGCTCGACATACCATTTGTTTAATTGGGTTGACTTAACATTATAACTTTTTTAAACTGAGATATGTGCCCTTTATAATAATGTTTCAAATGATGCCCATTAATTTTAAATATCTTTTCAATGTTAGGATCTTTAATAACAATAGTTCCATAATGATAGACATTAATCACTTTAAATGGTCCTAACCATTTGGATTTTAGTTTTCCTGAAAATAATCTCAATCTTATATTATATAGTATAACTTCTTGTACAGGTTCAAATTTCTTCTTAATAATCTTCCGATCATGTCATATTTTCATTTTCTTATTATAGATTTTTGTATTATCATATGCTTCATTTCTAATCTCCTCAAGTTCATTGAGTTGCAATAACATTTTCTCACCAGTGTTCTTTAAATTAAAATTAAATTCTTTAATACCCTAAAATGCTTTATGTTTCAATTCTACTAGTAAATGACATGTTTTTCCTAAAATCAATCTATATGGGGATATTCCTATATGAGATTTATAAGCAGTTTTGTATGCCCATAATGCAGTATCTAATATAGCAGACCAATACAATTTATAAGGATTTATAGCTTTTTTTTTAAATGCTTTTAATTTCACGATTTGATATTTCTGCTAGAGCACTAGTCTAAGGATGTTAGGCAGTAGAGAATTTATGCATTATATCATATTGGTTGATCAATTTTTCAATTCTCTTATTCCTGAAATGAGATCCTCCATCAGTAATGATTACTCTCGGCATTTCATATCTTGTAAAAATATTTTTAATTAAAAATTTAGAAACACTCCGAGCGTCACATCTAGGCACAACAATACTTCAATCCACTTAGACATATAATCAACAACAAGTAATATATATAAATTTCCAAATTAAGGCATAAATGGTCCCATAAAGTGTAATCCACACACATAAAAAATTTCAACTTCTAATGTATAATTTAGAGGCATTTCGTTTCTTCTAGAAATACTTCCTACTTGTTGACATCTATCGCATGTTTTAATATATTCATTAACATCTCTAAAAATAATAGGCCAATAAAATTCAGCTTGCAAAATTTTATATGCAGTTCTATTTTTTTCCAAAATGTCCTCCAAATTCAGAATCATTGCATCTTTCAATTATATGTTGAGTTTCTTCATAAGACACACATCTTCTAATAATTAGATTTTTACATTGTTTATATAAATATGGGTGATCCCAAAAATAGTCTTTTGAATCATAAATAAATTTCCTTAATTATAAATTCTTGATATCATGTGGTAGAATATCACTTACAATATAATTTACTATATCAGCATACCATGGTACATCCATTTCATCAAAACTATATAAATGTTCATTAAGGGAATTTTCTAAAATTTCATTTGCAAAATTAGTTAATATTTCTATTTCTATTCTAGACAAATGATCAACTATTTCATTATCATTTCCTTTTCTATCAACCACGGTAAAATCAAACTCTTGCAATAGAAGTATCCATCTAATTAATCTTGGTTGAGCATCCTTATTTTGCATTAAGTGTTTAATAGCAGAATGGTTTGTGTTTCTACATATTTAGTTCCAATTAAATAAGGTCTAAATTTATTAAAGGCATAAACAATAGATAATAACTCTCTTTCAGTAGTAGTATAATTAATTTGAGCATTATTTAGAGTTTTACTATCATAATATATAACTTTAAATACTTGGTCGTGCATTTGTCCTAATACAACCCCAATAACATAATCACTAGCATCACACATTATTTCAAATGGTTTCACCCAGTCAGGGTGTACTATTATAGCTGTAGTGATTAATTTTTTCTTTAATAATTCAAATGTTGTTATGCATTCCTCATTAAAATCAAATTTTGTATATTTTTCTACAAGTTGGCATAGGGGTTTAGTTATTTTTGAAATTTTTTTTGGTAATGCCTATAAAAACCAGCGTGTCCTAGAAAACTTCTCACCCTTTAACACTATTAGATGGTGGTAATTTTTCTATAACTTAGATTTTTATAGGACCTACTTCCATGCATTTTTCAGAGATTTTATGCCCAAGAACAATACCTTCTGTAACCATAAATTGACATTTTTCCTAATTTAAAACTAGGTTAATTTTTTCACATACTTCCAGAACTTTTTCTAAATTATTAAGACATAACTCAAACGAAGTTCCAAATACAGAAAAATCATCCATAAACACTTCCATTTTATGCTCTATAAAATTGCTAAAATTTGCATCATACATCTTTGAAATGTTGCAGGTGCATTGCATAGTCCAAAAGACATTCTACGAAAAGCAAATGTTCCGTTTGGGCTTGTAAACAATGTTTTCTCTTGATCCTCTGAAGCAATTGGAATTTGATGATATCCGATATATCCATCTAAAAAGCAATAATATTTGTTCCCAACCAATTTATCCAATATTTGGTCTAGAAAGGGCAAAGGAAAGTGACCTTTTCTGGTGGCCATATTTATTTTTCTATAGTCAATGCAAATTCGCCAACAAGTTACTTGTCTTATTGTTATTAATTCATTTTTCTCATTTTCTTCAACATTCACTCCTCCTTTCTTCAGAACATAGTTAATTCGGCTTACCTAAGCACTATCTGAAATAGGATATATAATTCCAGCATCTAACCGCTTTAAAATCTCTTTTTTAACAACTTCTTTCATTATTGGATTTAATCTTCTCTGAGTATCCGCTTTAGGTTCATACTGTTCATCTAATAAAATTTTGAGCATATAAATTGAAGGACTAATTCCTTTAATATCTTCTAAAGTCCATCCAAATGCCTTTTTATAAATTTTCAACATCTCTATAACCTTTTTTTCCTGAATTTCAGTTAACTCAGAAGATATAATAACAGATAATGTAGAAGACCCTCCTAAAAATACATATTTTAAATGGGCAAGTAATATCTTCAATTGAAGTTCAGGTGGTTTAATACTTGAAGGAATAAGATTTTAACTATCATTTTCCAGCAAGTCTAATGCTTCAAATTTGCTCTGAATATAATCCAAATCTTCTTTTTTTACTTCATCTTCAGTATCAAAAATTTCTCTTTGCTTTAATTTATCTTCGAACTCTTTCTTAAACTGCTCATTACTTAGATAATCAGCTACTTCCATCCTGAAACATTCATTATCTTTTTCTATTACAGGATATTTCATAACTTTTATTATATTAAATTTTTCTTCTTGATCATTAACTCTCATTATTAATTCTCCTTTTTGCACATCTACTTCTTTGATATTTAACCCTCATTATTTATTTTCCTTTTTGCACATCTATTACAACTCTCCCTGTTGCGAGAAATAGTCTCCCTAAAATAATAGGAATCTCTTTATCTTCCTCCATATCCAATACTATAAAGTCTATAGGGAAAATAAATATATCCACTTTTACTAGCACATATTCTATAACTCCTTTTGGATAAGTTTTTGTTCGATCAGCTAACTGAAGGGTTACTTACAGTAGTAAGGAAAATTTCTCCCAAATCTAAACATTTAAAAATTGATAAAAGCATAAGATTGATACTCGCTCCTAAATCACATAAAGCCTTTCCATAAAACTTTTCACCAATTGCACAAGATATAGTAAAACTACCAGAATCTTTTATTTTTCATGAAGTTTTTTCTGAATAATAGCACACTCTTCACTGAGTGCACGGTCTCATGATCTATAAACTTCCTTTTCTTATTTAATACATCCTTCATAAATTTTACATAACTTGGAATTTATTCCAAAGCTTCAAGAAAAAGAATATTTATCGTTAACTTCTTAAGGATTTCCAAAAATTTTGTAAATTTTTTATCTTTATTCTTGTTTTAGTCTTTGAGGAAACAGAGGTAATGGTTTTTCTACAGGGCTCTGTGTTTGTTCATTTTATATCGTTAACTTCTTAAGGATTTCCAAAAATTTTGTAAATTGTTTATCTTTATTCTTCTACTTGAGAGGTAATGGTTTTTCTACAGGGACCTGTGTTTGTTCATTTTCTTGTTGATCATTTTCCATTTCTTCCTTCTCTTCATCAACTTCAGTTTCTCTTAGGATCCTTATTTCAACTTCTTTTCCACTTCATAATTGAATAGCTTTAATTTGCTCTTTATTTTGATCTTTTGGATTAACTTCCACCGTACTTGGAAGAATTCCAGAAGGTCTATTACTAAGTGCGGTAGCAATATATCCTAATTGATTTTCAATATTTCTAATAGCAGCCCCATGATTTTGTATTTGATTTCCCATATTCAACTTTACTTCTTCCATCGTCAACTTATTTTCGTTAACTTTTGGGTTAGGGTTGGAGTTAAATCTTGGAGGATAATAAGGTTGAAAATTAGGATTTCCTTGATTGTTTAGATTTCTGGATGGATTCACTGAAATATTATAATTATTCTAACTAAAATTAGGGTGATTTTTCCATCCAAAGTTAAAATGATTAGAATAGAGATTGTTATTTTGATTATTTATAACATTTAAAGTTTCATAAGATGATTGAGTATTAGTAATCTGTCCTAGTGAATTATCCTCTAATACTGGGGGTATTTGAGAATAATTCATTCTATTTGAACAATCTTTTTAGAAATAATAGCAATTTGAGATGCTAAAATAGACATTGCATTAGAATCATGAATACTAGCTACTCTCTTAGGATTTACCCTTTCAAAGGGCCATTGAAAATTTTTAGTAGCTATTTCTTCAATTAAATAATATGCTTCATCAAAAGTTTTTGACATTCATGAACCACCCGCAACAGCATCTATAATAGATCTAAGTGAACTTACTAATCCATTGTAAAATGTTTGAATTATTAATCAATATGGTAAAGCATAGTGTGGACACTTTCTAAGAAGATCTTTAAATCTTTCCCAGACTTCATATATCAATTCCCCTTCAAACTGACAAAAATATGTATTTCTAAGTTTAGCGGTTTTTTAGGGTGGAAAATATGTAGCCAAGAATTTTTGTGATAGTTCTCCCCAAGTTCTAATAGATCCAGGTGCTAACGAATTTAACCAAGCATNTAGTGTTTTCTCCTCCTATGATATCTCTCATAGATTGGTAATGAACATATAAATTGTAGAAGGATCGGTACGGGAATTGATTTGTCGAATTTTCTTTGATCCACCCATTTTCTTTAAACATCTGAACTAATCCTGCTTCAAAAGTTCCAGTGTGATCAAAATTTTCTTTCATTCTCCAATCTAGGTGATTAAAAAGGTATTTAAGATCTCATACTGCATTTATAATAATATGAAATTCCCTTTCAATTTTCTTCAATTTATTTTCCAAAGCAAGCAAACTTCTAACTGTTAGTGGTATTAATGGAGTTGAAGCATGTGAAGTTTGATCTATGATGGCTTATAATACTTCATTTCCATTTCTAAAATAATTCTCATCAATAAGGATCATGGGCTCCCAAGGTAATAAAGTCTTTTCCCAACTTTTATATGGCACTTGGGCTTGACTGCAAATCAAAAAGATGGTAGATAGATGCCCAAGTCCATAAATTGATCCATTAGTAAGGATACCCATAATAGTTTTAAATATAATAGACCCTATATCAATGGGTTTTTCCATTTGAATGCAATAATTTAAATAGCACATTTTTTGGTGACTCTACTAATTTTCATAGTAGAGATTAACTTTGCAGCAATAAAGAAATGTCATTGCTTTGAGATTAGATTAAGTAATGAAGTGGAGGAACTAACATATCCTTCATCTCGTACCTCCCACTTCTCACTTTGATCCGTCAGAAGATTATACACGTCTTGCACCAAATCTCGTGTAGGAATGAAATTTGTATAATGATAGATTAGAACTTTTTCTATCATATACAATTCATTAATCCTTGCAGAAGTAAATGGTACAACCTTACCTCGTATGAAGATAACACCTTGAGTAATTCCATGTAAGTTTGCATAAAACTTCTTCACCATAAGTATGATAACCGCAGACGTAGTGTAACACAGAATTTCTCAACGCCTTTGCAGAATGATCTTATCAATCAGATCAGTTGGATTGATCACTCCATGATTAACAAATCCTCTTTCCTTGATCAATCTCCTCTTCATAATAACTTTATTGTATAATCACTGAGCGTCAAAACTAATAAACTTTCTTTTGTTGAAAACTCCATACCTCAAAGTATTTTTGGAATTGGAAGCCATGGAATCAGAAAATAGGAAGTCCCTAAGCGTTCAAGAATGTTTGTAGGTCTTTTTAAACTCTTCCTGAGAGTTATTATGAAGTGAAATTGCGCAAAAATCTGCCAAAAGTCATCTAAAATTGTCCAATCGTACTCGGCGTCGTCGTCGCTCCAGATTGGCTCTGGCAGTGCTGATGTCCATTATCTAGGACACCGTCGGTGCCCATTCTGGCACCGTCGGTGCCAGTGGCCAAAATTATGACTTTCATTTTTTTTTATTTCAATTCGATTCCAAATTTTACTCCAATACCAATATTTGACTTAATTTATAACAAATGCAATTGTGTAGGATTATTAACTACGAATATATAAGACACTTTATCAAACAAAATAGTAATACATAACAATATAAGTAAGGGTTGCCTCCCACAAAGCGCATGGTTTAACGTCGTCAGCTCGACATACCATTTGTTTAATTGGGTTGACTTAACATTATAACTTTTTTAAACTGAGATATGTGCCCTTTATAATAATGTTTCAAATGATGCCCATTAATTTTAAATATCTTTTCAATGTTAGGATCTTTAATAACAATAGTTCCATAATGATAGACATTAATCACTTTAAATGGTCCTAACCATTTGGATTTTAGTTTTCCTGAAAATAATCTCAATCTTATATTATATAGTATAACTTCTTGTACAGGTTCAAATTTCTTCTTAATAATCTTCCGATCATGTCATATTTTCATTTTCTTATTATAGATTTTTGTATTATCATATGCTTCATTTCTAATCTCCTCAAGTTCATTGAGTTGCAATAATCTTTTCTCACCAGTGTTCTTTAAATTAAAATTAAATTCTTTAATACCCTAAAATGCTTTATGTTTCAATTCTACTAGTAAATGACATGTTTTTCCTAAAATCAATCTATATGGGGATATTCCTATATGAGATTTATAAGCAGTTTTGTATGCCCATAATGCAGTATCTAATATAGCAGACCAATACAATTTATAAGGATTTATAGCTTTTTTTTTAAATGCTTTTAATTTCACGATTTGATATTTCTGCTAGAGCACTAGTCTAAGGATGTTAGGCAGTAGAGAATTTATGCATTATATCATATTGGTTGATCAATTTTTCAATTCTCTTATTCCTGAAATGAGATCCTCCATCAGTAATGATTACTCTCGGCATTTCATATCTTGTAAAAATATTTTTAATTAAAAATTTAGAAACACTCCGAGCGTCACATCTAGGCACAACAATACTTCAATCCACTTAGACATATAATCAACAACAAGTAATATATATAAATTTCCAAATTAAGGCATAAATGGTCCCATAAAGTGTAATCCACACACATAAAAAATTTCAACTTCTAATGTATAATTTAGAGGCATTTCGTTTCTTCTAGAAATACTTCCTACTTGTTGACATCTATCGCATGTTTTAATATATTCATTAACATCTCTAAAAATAATAGGCCAATAAAATTCAGCTTGCAAAATTTTATATGCAGTTCTATTTTTTTCCAAAATGTCCTCCAAATTCAGAATCATTGCATCTTTCAATTATATGTTGAGTTTCTTCATAAGACACACATCTTCTAATAATTAGATTTTTACATTGTTTATATAAATATGGGTGATCCCAAAAATAGTCTTTTGAATCATAAATAAATTTCCTTAATTATAAATTCTTGATATCATGTGGTAGAATATCACTTACAATATAATTTACTATATCAGCATACCATGGTACATCCATTTCATCAAAACTATATAAATGTTCATTAAGGGAATTTTCTAAAATTTCATTTGCAAAATTAGTTAATATTTCTATTTCTATTCTAGACAAATGATCAACTATTTCATTATCATTTCCTTTTCTATCAACCACGGTAAAATCAAACTCTTGCAATAGAAGTATCCATCTAATTAATCTTGGTTGAGCATCCTTATTTTGCATTAAGTGTTTAATAGCAGAATGGTTTGTGTTTCTACATATTTAGTTCCAATTAAATAAGGTCTAAATTTATTAAAGGCATAAACAATAGATAATAACTCTCTTTCAGTAGTAGTATAATTAATTTGAGCATTATTTAGAGTTTTACTATCATAATATATAACTTTAAATACTTGGTCGTGCATTTGTCCTAATACAACCCCAATAACATAATCACTAGCATCACACATTATTTCAAATGGTTTCACCCAGTCAGGGTGTACTATTATAGCTGTAGTGATTAATTTTTTCTTTAATAATTCAAATGTTGTTATGCATTCCTCATTAAAATCAAATTTCGTATATTTTTCTACAAGTTGGCATAGGGGTTTAGTTATTTTTGAAATTTTTTTTGGTAATGCCTATAAAAACCAGCGTGTCCTAGAAAACTTCTCACCCTTTAACACTATTAGATGGTGGTAATTTTTCTATAACTTAGATTTTTATAGGACCTACTTCCATGCATTTNAATATATATTATCTCTAAATTTTCTAATGTATCAAAACTATTTAATTTAGTTGTTACCCTCCCCGACAACGACGCCAAAAACTTGATCCAATTTTTTTATTGCGATAGATTGTGTAAATTTTAAATAAGTATAATAAATTAATATTTAGATTCTAGTCAAGTATATGTATCGTTATCAAGTAATAATGGACTTTCTATTTAAACCCCAAATATCGATCCCACGGGGAAGTTTTAAATTGGAAATGATAAATTTGCCAGAAAATTCACAGAAAGTCAATTGAAATCACTGTCACTAATTTCAATTGTTGAGATGTAATCATAATTAAATTTCAAAACTATTATCAAATAAAAAATGTAAAGTTTAAAACATTAAATACTAAACTTTTAACTATGTTTACGTAACGAAAATTTTTATGTGAAAAAGCATCCTTCCCACTACAATGAGGCTATGGTAAAATGAGATTAGATAAATGTTCATTATATATATTGTGCCAAATCGGAGAAATTTTAATTCTCTATTCTGATACAGTGCATAGAAAATCATTGGCTAATCTCAGTGTTTAGTTCCTAAATCCGTGGCTAGGCTAGAAGGATACCGGCTCCCACTCCAGAGCTCCCACTTCCCTTCACCTGAAGGCTAGCCCTCGCTTCAATTTTTAAACAACAAGACCAAATTGAAGATTTTAGTCTGTCACCCTAAAGGTTCTCCAATTCTACACCCAACAAAGAATATTTTCATATTTATTTGCACTTAATTCCATGAACGATGTTCTCCTCCATAGAATCAAATGTGATCCTCACTCTATTATAGAACTCATACTTCATTTCCCGGATCATATGTTTCACAACACATTTTAACAATTCAATTGGTCAGATTGAAAAGTAAATTAAGTTCGGAGTTAAAAAATCATGACAATTTATTTTATATTTTAATATTGGCACATCCATATTATCTCTTCATTTCACTATATCTCAGAGTAGGGAGAAAGATAGAGGGAACTACCAGACTTCATGAGAAAGAAATAACAAAAAACAAATTTCATATATAAAAGAAAGTTCAAACAATACTAATAAACAAACAATACTTATCTGAAAACTCTTTCCCAAAGCAAATCCTTTGTAGCCTCCTTAGAAATGCGGGAAGAAGATATCTCTCACTTTTCTCCTTCTCCAACACTCTTACAGAAAGTTTCACACTAAATCTTATCACACAAATTCTAAACTTAAAAAAAATAAAAAATTGACTCCAGTATGGTAGTGGAATGGAATGATGTGGTGTAAGAAATGAACGTAGAGGAGTGAAATATGTAGAGAAGGGAAAAACGTAGAGGAGCGAAAAACCTAGAGGAGCGAAAAAACGTAGAGGGTCACTTTTTCTGATGAAATTCAGCCCCAAATAGAGCCCAAGGTTGGTTCTCCAAGAGGTGCCTCCAAAAAATCNATAATGGAATGGAATGATGTGGTGCAAAAAATGAACGTAGAGGAGTGAAAAATGTAGAGAAGGGAAAAACGTAGGAGCGAAAAATGTATAGGAGCGAAAATACGTAGAGGGGCACTTTTTCTGATGAAATTCAGCCCCAAATAGAGCCCAAGGTTGGTTCTCCAAGAGGTGCCTCCAAAAAATCTTCAAAAAATCATCAAAATACATCAAACCTTCTAGAAACGGGGTCTGCACCACCTTTGGCGCCGTCAGTACTGGTCTGGCGCCGTCGGCGCTGAGTAAAAATCTCCAGCCTTAAGTTGTTCTACGTCGTCGGCGCTAACCTCGGCGCTGAGCATTTCTTCAAAAACGTAATTTTGACTCCAAATTTTATCCTTTTTGCTTTATTTTTGTTTTAAATCCTAAAAATCAACAACCTGCAAGAAAATATCAAAATAATTTTCATTAAAGTGCAATATCACCAAAAATGAGTATAAAATATGAGTATAAAAATGCATATATTTTCGGTGTATCANATTGTTCTGCGCCGTCGGCGCTAACCTCGACGCTGAGCATTTCTTCAAAAACGTAATTTTGACTCCAAATTTCATCCTTTTTGCTTTCTTTTTGTTTTAAATTCTAAAAATCAACAACCTGCAAGAAAACATCAAAGTAATTTTGCATTAAAGTGCAATATCACCAAAAATGAGTATAAAATATGAGTATAAAAATGCATATATTTTCGGTGTATCAATAAACAAACAAATAAAAAGATCACGAGTCATCATCTTCCTCATCATCGACATCTAACTTCTGCTGTTGATATGGAGTATAAGTAGGGTGAATAGAGAACTGAACTGTATGGTCACCCCTCAGATATCTCACTAAAGCATCATCATAAGCAGCAAAATATTCAAATTACTGGTGAATTCGATCATTAGTAAGAGCATTTTTGGCCTCTATATTATGCATCCTTTGATCCATCCTCAAAATATCTCTCTGTTGAATTGTCATATGGTCCAACAACTCCCTATTGTTGGGGTCACTTGAAGTAGGCTCACTAGGTGTTCTAGAAGTAGAAGGAATATCCCTGGCTTATCTTCCAGGTCTCAAATCAACATGGGACTCATAAGTCTTGATGTTGGCAGTCCCAATTGGTTTATGAGGCTCAATCCTCTCTTCATTAAGTTTGAAATCAACTCTTGCATGCTCATAAAGTGTGTAAATCAGAGCAGGGTGCGCCAATCCACCAGTGGTCTCTCCCAGAGCAATAGAACGAGTGTTCATATAAATGATAGAGTCTACATTTATATCAATCACTTGCTGAATACAGTAGTTCATGATGACTCTATCATTGGTCGCTTCACTATGATGATTCGTTGGAATCATCCTCCCAGAAATAAAATAGTGTCAAGCCTTAGATACTACATTTAACATAGAAAGGGGAAAGTTAACTTTAACTCCATTTTTTATTTTCCAAGCCCCTTTTTCACTTGTCAGAAAAGAAATAACTTCATCTAAAGAATGATCTGTAGTAGAAAAGAATGATACTGACATCTATACACATCTTCTAACTGATAAAACTCGTTAATTTTTCTTGGAGTAAACTCCACCCTTTTTCCTCAAACAAAAACAAAATCATCAGAAGCATCAGGAAGGNTAATGATCTGTAGTAGAAAAAGAATGATGCTGACATCTATACACATCTTCTAACTGATAAAACTCATTAATTTTTCTTGGAGTAAACTCCACCCTTTTTCCTTGAACAAAAACAAAATCATCGAAAGCATCAGGAAGGTTGGCATAAAATTCCATTACAATCCCAACTATCGCATTCGTAGTAAAATAGCAGAAGTTTTTCCATTAACGAACGATAATCAATCGTTCAACTTCTCCTTCCAGATTTTTAAAACCTCGGTCAAGAATTACTTTTTTTATTNCGTAGTAAAATAGCAGAAGTTTTTCCATTACCGAACGATAATCAATCGTTCAACTTCTCCTTCCAGATTTTTAAAACCTCGGTCAAGAATTACTTTTTTTATTTTCTTGTAAAATATGAAATCGAGCACTGACTCTAAAGCTAATAAATCTCTGCTCGTCATATTCTACTTTTCTTTTGCTCGATCTAGGTGCTATAGGAAATCTAGAAAAAATTTGAAAAATTTTGAATAAATCCCAAAAATTCTGAAAATCAAAATTTAAACTACTTTAAACTTAAATCCACTAAGTAAGAGTTCTTCATCAAAGCATTTTCTCAAAATTTATTAAATAATTTCAAAATTTTGGATCTAGTTAATGTGAGAAAAATCTTTGTTGGAAACAAATTTTTTTTTTACTTTAAAGTGTAGCTCTTACCTAGAGAAGATGAAATTCGAAGTTTCTTTGCGTCAAAATCACCTCAAATTCGCCAAAATCAAGCCCTAGGTGCAAAACTAAAGGTTGAAGGTGACTTAAGAGGGTAAAAATGGAGGTTTGCGGTAAAAATTGCAAATTAAAGGGTTAATTCACTGCTCTCGGGTCAAGGACGTCGTCGGCGCGAATGTCAGCACCGTCGATGCTGAAGGCCTGAAATTTACTATTTTGATTTTTAAAATTTTCAATTTTCTTTCAATTTTCTTTCAACTTTCTCCAAATTTTTTAGTATTTTTAAACAAAAATTTTTATCTAAATTCATAAATACACATTTCACAAACAATCATTTTCAAAAACAACAAAAAACTGTCTTTTATATATGAAAATACACTTTTTACAAACATATTTCACAAATTCATACTTATTAAACATAAGAATAATAAATCAGCATCGAAATCAAGCCACGATACTAACCTCTGACACAAAACTATACACATTATCAAAGTTCAGAATTCTAAAGCAAAAACAAACCAAATCAAACCTAACCAAATCCATACAATTACACTATAACACATAAACATTTTTAAGCAAGTAAAGAGTTCACAATCATTAATCATTCAGCCTCATATTCAATGCTTTCACCTCCTCTAATATCTCCCATAGATTGGTAATGAACATAGAGGCTGTAGAAGGATCGGTACGAGAATTGATCTGTCGGATTTTCTTCGATCCACCCCTTTTCTTTAAACATCTGAACTAATCCTGCTTCAAAAGTTCCAGTGTGATCAAAATTTTCTTTCATTCTCCAATCTAGGTGATAAAAAAGGTACTTGAGATCTCCTACTGCATTCATAATACTCTGAAGTTCTCTTCGTATTTTCTTCAATTTCTTCTCTAAAGCAAGCGAACTTCCAACTGCTGGTGGCATTAATGAAGATGAAACATGTGAAGAATAATCTATAATAGCATTTAGTGCTTCATTTCCATTACCAACGTACTGATCATTAATAGGAATCATCGGCTCCCATAGTAGTAAAACTTTTTCCCAACTTTCATTTGGCTCTTGAGATTGACTGCAAATCAGAAAAATTGTTGAAGGATGCCCAAGTCCATAAATTGGCCCATTCATAATGATTCTCATCACAGATTTAAATATAATTGAATCTATATCAATAGGTTTCTCCATTTGAATATAGTAGTTTAAAATACCACTCTCCTTGTTGACTCTACTGATCTTCGTAGTCGGGAGTAATTTTACACAAATAAAGAAATGTCATTGTTTTGAAATTGGATTAAGTGATGAAGTAGGAAAACTAATATATCCTTCATCTTGTACTTCCCACATATCACTTTCATCTGCCAGAAAATTATAAATATCTTGCATCAAATCTCATGTAGGAATGAAATTTGCATAATGAAATATTGTAGCATTTTCTATCATATACAATTCATTAATCATCGCTGGAGTAAATGGTACAACCTTACCTCGAACGAAGACAACTCCTTGGGTAATTCCTTGTAGATTTACATAGAACTCTTTCACTATCGGTATAACAACCACAACGGTAGTGTAACACAGAACTTCCCATTGCCTTTGTAGAATGATCTTGTCAACTGAAGCACTTGGATTGATCAACCCATGATTACCAAATCCTCTTTCTATGCTTAATCTCTTCTTCATAATAATTTTATCGTATAATCTTTGCGCGTCGAAACTAATAATATTCATCTACTAAAAACTCCATACCTCAAAGTATTTCTGGAATTGGATGTCATGGAATCAAAAAATAAGAAGTTTCTAGGTGTCCTATGCAGTTTTTAAGACTTTAAAAACAACTCCAGGCAGTTATTATGGAGCAAAATCCCACTAAAGTCAGACAAAAGTCGCAGGAATCGTCCAACCATTCTCGGTGCCGCCGGCGCTCTTGAGGGGCGCTGTCAGCGTTGAGATCAATTTCCTTGGGCGTCGTCGGCACAAGTGGCCAAATTTTTGTGATTTTTTTATTTTTTGTTCAATTAAATCTCAACTTTTCTTCCAATACTAATATTAGGCTTAATTTACAATAAATGTAATTGTGTAGAATTATTGTCTACTAATATATAAGACACTGAACAAACTAAATAGTAATACATAAACATATAAGTATGGGTTGCCTCCCATAAAGCGCTTGGTTTAACGTCGTCAGCCCGATATACCTTTTGTTTAGTTGGGTTGACTTAACATTAAAACTTCTTTAAATTGAGGTATGTGCCATTCATAATAGTGTTTCAAATGATGCCCATTAACTTTAAATATCTTTCCAGTGTTAGGATCCTTAATCACAACAGTTTCATAACGATAGACTTTAATTACTTTAAATGGCCCTAACCATCTGGATTTCAGTTTTCCTGGAAACAATCTCAATCTTGTATTATATAATAAAACTTCTTGTCCAGGTTCAAATTTCTTCTGAATAATCTTCCTATCATGCCATATTTTCATTTTCTCTTTATAGATTTTTTCATTATCATATGCTTCATTTCTA
>JXCR01147196.1:302572-321877 GCA_002079205.1 Phalaenopsis hybrid cultivar
GATGCCCATTAACTTTAAATATCTTTCCAGTGTTAGGATCCTTAATCACAACAGTTTCATAACGATAGACTTTAATTACTTTAAATGGCCCTAACCATCTGGATTTCAGTTTTCCTGGAAACAATCTCAATCTTGTATTATATAATAAAACTTCTTGTCCAGGTTCAAATTTCTTCTGAATAATCTTCCTATCATGCCATATTTTCATTTTCTCTTTATAGATTTTTTCATTATCATATGCTTCATTTCTAATCTCCTCAAGTTCATTGAGTTGCAATAATTTTTTCTGACCAGCATCTTTTTGATTAAAATTAAATTCTTTAATAGCCCAAAATGCTTTATGCTCTAATTCTACCGATAAGTGGCATGTTTTACCAAATATCAGTCTGTATGGAGACATTCCTATAGGAGTCTTATAAGCAATTCTATATGCCCATAATGTTGTGTCAAGTCTAGCAGACCAATCTAATTTATAAAGATTTACAGCCTTTTCCAAAATGCATTTAATTTCTTGATTCGATATCTCTACTAGACCACTAGTCTGAGGATGATAAACAGTAGAGAATCTATGCATAATATCTTATTTCTTAATTAATTTTTTGATTCTCTTATTCCTGAAATGAGATCCTCCTTCAGTGATAATTATTCTCAGAATTCCATAGCTTGTAAAAATATTCTTAATTAAAAATTTAAAAACACTCCTAGCATCACGTCTAAGTACAACAATAGCTTCAATCTTTTGAACATATAATCAACAACAAGTATTATATATAAGTTTCTAAATGAAGGCATAGATGGTCCCATAAAATCTAATCCCCACACATAAAAAATTTCAACTTCCAATGTGTAATTTAGAGGCATTTCTTTTCTTCTAGATATATTTCCTACGCGTTGACGTTTATCACACATTTTAATATATTAATTAACATCTTTAAAAATAGTAGGCCAATAAAATCCAGCTTATAAAATTTTATATACAGTTTTATTTGTTCTAAAATGTCCTCCAAATTTAGAATCATGACATCTTTCAATTATCTGTTGAGTTTCTTCATAAGGCACACATCTTGTAATAATTAGATCTTTACATTGTTTATACAAAATATGGGTCATCCCAAAAATATTCTTTTGAATCATACATAAAATTCTTTAATTGTGAATTTTTTATATCACGTGGTAAAATATTACTTACAAAATAATTCACTATATCAACATACCACGGTACATCCATTTCATCAATACTATATAATTGTTCATCTAGGAAATTCTCTAAAATTTCATTTACAAAATTAGTTAATATTTATATTTCTATTCTAGACAAATGATCAGCTTTTTAATTATCATTTCTCTTTCTATCAATCACAGTAAAATCAAATTCTTGCAATAGAAGTATCCATCTAATTAAACTTGGTTTAGCATCCTTCTTTTGCATTAAATATTTAATAGCGGAATGATCAGTATGCACTATACATTTAGTTGCAATTAAATAAGGTCTATATTTATCAAAGGCATAAACAATAGCTAATAACTCTCTTTCTGTAGTAGTATAATTAATTTGAGCCTCATTTAGAGTTTTGCTAGCATAATATATATAACCTTAAAAACTTTTTCGTGCCTTTGTCCTAATACAGCCCCAATAGTATAAACACTAGCATCGCACATTATTTCAAATAATTTTTCCCAGTTAGGTGGTACTATTATAAGTGCAGTGACTAATTTTTTTCTTTAATAATCCAAATTTTTTTATGCATTCTTCATTAAAATCAAATTTTGTATTTTTTTCTAAAAGTTGACATAAAGGCTTAATTATTCTTGAAAATTTTTTTATGTAACACCTGTAAAAACCAGCTTGTCCTAGAAAACTTCTCACCACTTTAACATTAGTAGGCGGTGGTAATTTTTCTATGGCTTGGATTTTTGCAGGATCTACCACCATGTCCTTTTCAGAAATTTTATTCCCAAGTACATTACCTCATGCAACCATAAATTGACATTTTTTCTAATTTAATATTAAATTAACTTTTTCACATACTTCTAGAACTTTTTCTAAAATATTAAGGCATAATTCAAATGAAGTTCCAAATATGGAAAATCATCCATAAACACTTCCATTCCATGTTCTATAAAATTACTAAAAATTGATATCATACATCTTTGAAATGTTGTAGGTGCATTGCATATTCTAAAAGGCATTCTACGAAAAGAAAATGTTCTATATGGGCTTGTAAATGTTGTTTTCACTTGATCCTCTTGAGCAATTATAATTTGGTGATAACCGGTATATCCATCTAAAAAACAATAATACTTATTCCCTGCCAATCTATCCAACATTTGGTCTAGAAAGGGTAAAGGAAAGTGATCTTTTCTGGTGGTCATATTTAATTTTCTATAGTTGATGCAAATTCGTCACTCAGTTACTTGTCTTATTGGTATTAATTCATTTTTCTTGTTTTCGTCAACAATCACTCCTCCTTTCTTTGGAACATAGTGAATTGGGCTTAGTCAAACACTATCTGAAATAGGATATATAATTCCAGCATCTAACTATTTTAAAATTTCTTTTTTATCAACTTCTTTCATTATCGAGTTTAATCTTCTCTGAGGATTAGCTTTAAGTTCATATTGTTCATCTAATAAAATTCTGTACATACGAATTGAAGAACCAATTCCTTTAATATCTGCTAAAGTCTATCCAAAAGCCTTTTTATACTTTTTCAACATTTCTGTTAACTTTTCTTCCTAAATTTCAGTTAACTCGAAAGATATAATAACAGGCAATGTAGAGGTTTCTCCTAAAATTACATACTTTAAATGGGTAGTTAATATTTTTAATTCAAGTTCAGATGGTTTAATACTTGAAGGAATAAGATTTTTACTATTGTTTTCCAATAAGTATAATGTTTCAAATTTGCCTTGAATATAATCCAAATCTTCTTCTTTAACTTCATCTTCATTTTCAAAAATTTCTCCTTGCTTAAATTTATCTTCGAATTTTTTATTAAATTGTTCATTACTTAAATACTGAGCTACTTGCATCCTGAAACATTCATTATCTTTTTCCATTGCAAGATATTTCATAGTATTTGTTATATTAAATTCTACTTCTTGATCATTAACTCTCATTATTAATTCTCCTTTTTATACATCTATTACAGCTCTTCCTGTTGCAAGAAATGGTCTTCATAAAATAATAGGAATCTCTTTATCTTCCTCCATATCCAATACTATAAAGTCTACAGGGAAAATAAATTTATCCACTTTACTAATACATCTTCAATAACTCCTTTTGGATAAGTTATTGATCGGTCAGCTAACTGAAGAGTTACAGTAGTAAATGAAATTTCTCCCAAATCTAAACGTTTAAAGATCAATAAGGTCACAATGTATACTAGCTCCTAAATCAAATAAAGACTTTCCATAAAACTTTTCACCAATTGCACAATGTATAGTAAAACTATCAGGATCTTTTAGTTTTTCAGGATGCTTTTTCTGACCAATAGCACTACATTCTTCACTGAGTGCAACGGTCTCATGATATGTAAACTTCCTTTTCTTATTTAGTACATCTTTCATAAATTTTGCATAACTTGGCATTTGTTCTAAAGCTTCAACAAAAGGAATATTTATTGTTAACTTCTTAAGGATTCTAAAAATTTTGTAAATTATTTATCTTTATTCTTCTGCTTCAGTCTTTGAGGAAATAGAGGTGATGGTTTTTCAAAAGGAACCTTCTTTTTGTTCATTTTTCTGTTGATCATTTTTCCATTTCTTTCTTCTCTTCATTAACTTCAGTTTCTCTTTGGATCATTTTTTCAATTTCTTTTCCACTTCGTAATTGAATAACAATCTTTTGGATTAACTTCCATAATACTCGAAAGAATTCTAGAAGGTCTGTTACTAAGTGCAGTCGTAATATGTCCTAATTGATTTTCAATATTTCTAATAGCAGCCCCTTAATTTTGTATTTGATTTCCCATATTCAANCTAAAAATTTTGTAAATTATTTATCTTTATTCTTCTGCTTCAGTCTTTGAGGAAATAGAGGTGATGGTTTTTCAAAAGGAACCTTCTTTTTNTATATGGGCTTGTAAATGTTGTTTTCACTTGATCCTCTTGAGCAATTATAATTTGGTGATAACCGGTATATCCATCTAAAAAACAATAATACTTATTCCCTGCCAATCTATCCAACATTTGGTCTAGAAAGGGTGAAGGAATGTGATCTTTTCTGGTGGTCATATTTAATTTTCTATAGTCAATGCAAATTCGTCACTCAGTTACTTTTCTTATTGGTATTAATTAATTTTTCTTGTTTTCGTCAACAATCACTCCTCCTTTCTTTGGAACACAGTGAATTGGGCTTAGTCAAACACTATCTGAAATAGGATATATAATTCCAACATCTAACTATTTTAAAATTTCTTTTTTAGCAACTTCTTTCATTATCGAGTTTAATCTTCTCTGAGGATCAGCTTTAAGTTCATATTGTTCATCTAATAAAATTCTGTACATACAAATTGAAGAACCAATTCCTTTAATATCTGCTAAAGTCTATCCAAAAGCCTTTTTATACTTTTTCAACATTTCTGTTAACTTTTCTTCCTAAATTTCAGTTAACTCGGAAGATATAATAACATGCAATGTAGATGTTTCTCCTAAAATTACATACTTTAAATGGGCATGTAATATTTTTAATTCAAGTTTCGATGGTTTAATACTTGAAGGAATAAGATTTTTACTATTATTTTCCAATAAGTATAATGTTTCAAATTTTCCTTGAGTATAATCCAAATCTTCTTCTTTAACTTCATCTTCATTTTCAAAAATTTCTCCTTGCTTAAATTTATCTTCGAATTCTTTCTTAAATTGTTCATTACTTAAATACTCAGCTACTTCCATCCTGAAACATTCATTATCTTTTTCTATTGTAGGATATTTCATAGCTTTTGTNTTCACCCAAATCTAAACGTTTAAAGATCAATAAGGCCACAATGTATACTAGCTCCTAAATCAAATAAAGACTTTCCATAAAACTTTTCACCAATTGCACAATGTATAGTAAAACTATCAGGATCTTTTAGTTTTTCAGGATGCTTTTTCTGACCAATAGCACTACATTCTTCACTGAGTGCAACGGTCTCATGATATGTAAACTTCTTTTTCTTATTTAGTACATCCTTCATAAATTTTGCATAACTTGGCATTTGTTCTAAAGCTTCAAGAAAAGGAATATTTATCGTTAACTTCTTAAGTATTTCTAAAAATTTTGTAAATTATTTATCTTTATTCTTTTGCTTCAGTCTTTGAGGAAATGGAGGTGATGGTTTTTCAAAAGGAACCTTTTTTTGTTCATTTTTCTGTTGATCATTTTCCATTTCTTTCTTCTCTTCATTAACTTCAGTTTCTCTTTGGATCATTTTTTCAATTTCTTTTCCACTTCGTAATTGAATAACAATCTTTTGGATTAACTTCCATAGTATTCAAAAGAATTCTAGAAGGCCTGTTACTAAGTGCAGTCGCAATATGTCCTAATTGATTTTCAATATTTCTAATAGCAGCCCCTTAATTTTGTATTTGATTTCCCATATTCAACATCACTTCTTCCATTGTCAACTTCTTTTCCTTAACTTGTGGGTTAGGGTTGGAGTTAAATTTGGAGGATAATAAGGTCGAAAATTAGGATTTCTTTGATTATTCAGATTTCTAGATGGATTCACCGAATTATTATAATTATTATAATTAGGCTGATTTTTCCATCCATGGTTAAAATAATTAGAATAGGGATTGTTATTTTAATTATTTATAACATTTAAAGTTTCATAAGATTGTTGAGTATTAATAATCTGTCCTAGTGAATTTTCGTCTAATATTGGGGGTATTTGAGAATATTTCACTCCTATTTGATCAATTTTTTTAGAAATAGCAGCAATTTGNTAATAATCTGTCCTAGTGAATTTTTGTCTAATATTGGGGGTATTTGAGAATATTTCACTCCTATTTGATCAATTTTTTTAGAAATAGCAGCAATTTGAGATGTCAAAATAGACATAGTATCAGAATCATGAATACCAGCTACTCTCTTAGGATTTACCCTTTCAGAGGTCCATTGAAAATTGTTAGTAGTCATTTCTTCAATTAAAGAATATGCTTCATCAAAAAGTTTTGACATTAATGATCCACCCGCAACAATATCTATAATAGATCTTAGTGATCCTACTAATCCATTACAAAAGGTTTGAATTATTAATCAATCTGGTAAAGCATGGTGTGGACATTTTCTAAAAAGATCCTTAAATCTTTCTCAGGCTTCATATATCGATTCCCCTTCAAACTAATAAAAAGATGTAATATCATCTCTAAGATTTGCGGTTTTTTAGGGTGGAAAGTATTTAGCCAAGAATTTTTGTGATAGTTCTCCCCAAGTTCTAATAGATCCAGGTGCTAATGAATTTAACCAAGCCTTGGCTTTATCCCTTAATGAAAAAAGAAAAAAGTCTATGTTTAATAACATCATTAGACACTCTGTCTTATTTAAATGTAGCACAAATTTCAAGAAAAGTAGCAAGATGTAAGTTAGGATCTTCAGTAGGTGATCCTCCAAACTGATTATTTTGTATCATTTGGATAATAACAAGTTTATCATCAGGATTTTGAATAGTTAAATGAAGTTCATTTTGCTGTCGGATTCACATAATCTTATTATTCGCCATTTATTTCAATTTCTTAATTTCTCTTTGTTGTTTTCGAATTTTTCTAATAGTACGTTCTAATTCTGAATCGTAAGGAACTAACCTTCAGATCCAATATTTTGCATAAATAAATAAAGTAAGATAAGTAAAATTCTTTAAAAATACAATCTTAATTAAATTTCTTTTTATATTTTTTTAATATTTTCTTTTTTTTGGATTTTTTTTATATTTTATATATTCATATAGTATATATATTCTCTAAATTTTCTAATTTATCAAAACTATTTAATTTAATTAAATTACAACTGTTACCTTCCCCGGTAACGACGCCAAAAACTTGATCCCGAATTTTTATATGTAAGGATTTATGAAGTTGACACCACTACAGCGCCAAAAACTTGATCCTTATATGAAAAGTAAGTTTTGTAAAATACGTATAATTATAAACAATTAATAATGGGATTCTACGTAAGTATATGTATTATTATCAAGTAATAATGGACTTTCTATTAAAGCCCCAAATATCGATCCCACGAGGAAGGTGTAAATTAGCAATGATAAATTTTAATAGGAAATTTATAGAAAATCAAACGAAATTACTATCACTAATTTTGAATGTGGAGATATTAACCAAACTAAATTACTTAACTATTAGCAAAAATGGAAATGCAACTTTTAAATGTTAAATACTGATCTAAGAACTATGTTTAGGTAATGAAGATTTCTTATGTGAATAAACATCCTTCTCACCACAATGAAATTTTGGTGAAATGAGATGAGATAAATATTTTTAATATGGATTGTGCCAAATAGGAGCAATTTTAATTCTCTACCCTGATATAGTGCATATAAAATCATTGGCCAATCTTAGGTTTAGTCCCTAAATATATGACTAGGCTAGGAGGATACCGACTCCCACTCCAGAGCTCCCACTTACCTTCACCTAAAGGCTAACTCTTGCTTTAGTTTTTAAACACTAAGACCAAATTGGGGATGTTATTCTATCACCCTATAGATTCTCCAATTTTATACCCAACAAAGAATATTTCCCTATTTATTTGCACTTAATTTAATGAATGAATTTCTCCTTCATGAAATCAAATGTGATCCTCACTCTGTTGCAGAACTCATACTCCATTTCTCGGATTATATATTTCACAACATATTTTAACAAATCAATTGACCAGACTGAAAAAGTAAATTAAGTTCAGAGTTGAAAAATCATCTCAATTTTTTTTATATTTTAATTATGGCACATTCATTTTATCTCTTCGTTTCATCATTGCTTAGAGTAGGGGAAAGATAAAGGGAACTACTCAGACTTCATGAGAAAGATACTACAAAACACAAATTTCATATATAAAATAAGTTCATACAATACTAAATAAACAAATAAACTTATTTGGAACTCTTTCTCATAGAAAATCCTTTGTAGCATTTCCTTAGAAATGTAGGAAGAAGAACTCTCTTAACTTTTCTCCTTCTCCAAAACTCTTACGGAAAGTTTCACACTAAATCTCACCACAAAAACTCTAAACTATGAAAGTAAACTCACCAATTGACTCCAATATGGTAGTGGAATAGAATGATGTGGAGCAAAAAATGAATGTAAAAGAGTGAAAAACGTAGAGGAGCCCACTTTCTGATTAAATTTGGCCCCTAAAAAAGCTCAAGGTTGGTTCTCCAAGAGGTGCCTCCAAAAACTCTTCAAAAAATAGTCTAAATACATCGAACCTTCTAGAAACGGGGTATGCACCGCCTTTGACGTCGTCGGCGCTGGTCTGACACTGTTGGTGCTAAGAAAAATCTCCAGCGTTAAATTGTTCTGCACCATTGGCGCTGAGCATTTCTTCAAAAACTTAATTTTGACTCTAAATTTCATCATTTTTGCTTTCTTTTTAATTTAANTTGAGCATTTCTTCAAAAACTTAATTTTGACTCTAAATTTTATCATTTTTGCTTTCTTTTTAATTTAAGCCCTAAAAATCAACAACCTGCAAGAAAACATCAAAATAACTTCCATTAAAGTGAATATGACAAAAAATGAGTATAAAATATGGGTTTAAAAATGCATATATTTTCGGTGTATCAGAGAACAAAGAGCAAATTAAAGCTATTCAACTGAGAAGTAGAAAAGAATTAGAAAATAGAGTACAACAAGAAGTTGATGTTGAAAAAGATGAGGTGGAAATGAAAACTTTAGTGAAGATTTTCATTTTGAAGCAGAAAATCTTATTAAACTAATGAAAATCACTATAAAAAGACCACCACCTCCATTTCCTCAAAGAATTAAGCAGAAATATAAGGATAATAAATTTTCAATTTTTTTTAAAATTTTAAGGAAATTAACGATAGACATTCCATTTGTTGAAGTTTTTGAACAAATGTCAAGCTATGTGAAGTTCATGAAGGATGTACTTGATAAGAAAAAGAAGTTTGTAGATAATGAGTGTTGCACTCGGTGAAGAGTGTAGTGCTATAATTCAGAAAAAGCTTCCTGAAAAACTTAAAGATCCTGAAAGTTTTACAATTCCTTGTGTTATTGGCAAATGATTTTACGAAAAAGCTTTATGTGATTTAGGAACTAGTATTAATCTTATGCCCTTATCAGTTTTAATAAGGTTGAGCTTAAGGGATATTTCACCTATAATGCTAACTCTTCAGTTAATTGATCATTCGATTACCTATCCTAAAGGAGTTATAGAAGATGTTTTGGTAAAAGTAGATAAATGTATTTTTCCTGTGGACTTTATTGTATTAGATATGGAGAAAGATAAAGAAATTCCTATCATTTTAGGAAGACCATTACTAGCCACTGGAATAGCTTTGATAGTGTACAGAAAGGAGAACTAACTATGAGAGTTAGTGATCAAAATGTTACATTTAATATTGTAAAATCAATGAGTTACCTGCAAAAGATCAAGAGATTGAATGCTTTAGAATGTATATTAATGAATATTTAAGCCATGAATATTTGAAGAAAACTTTTGAAAGAGATTTTAAAAGAAATATATGGAATATCAAGATGAGAATAAANGAAATATATGGAATATCAAGATGAGGATAAAATTCAAGATGAATATATGGAAGTGAGTAAAGAGGATAATTTTCGGGCATTACATTTCAAAATGGATTGAAGCGATAGCTTTATCTCGATATGATGCTCGAAGTGTTTCAAAATTTTTAATTAAAAATATTTTTACAAGATATAGAATATCAAGAGTAATCATTACCGATGGAGGATCTCATTTTAGTTGCAAGATTGGTGGAAAAATATAATATAATGCATAAAATCACAACTGCTTATTATCCCCAGACTAGTGGTTTAGTAGAAGTATATAATCGTGAAATTAAGAGAATTTTGGAAAAGAATGTTAATGCTAGTAAAATGGATTGGTATACTAGATTGGATACTACACTATGGGCATACAGGACAGCCTATAAGACACCTATAGGAATGTCCACTTATAGAATAATTTTTGGGAAGACTTATCACTTGTCAGTTAAATTGGAGCATAAAGCTTATTGGGCGATAAAAGAATTCAATTTTAATTTGAAAGAAGCTGGTGAGAAAAGATTATTAAAATTGAATGAGCTTGAGGAAATTAGGAATGAATCTTATGATAATGCAAGGATTTATAAGGAAAAGATGAAAGAATGACATGATCAGAAGATAATAAAAAGAGAATTTAAACATGGACAAGAAGTTTTATTATACAATACAAGATTGAAATTATTTCCTGGAACATTGAAATCTATGTGGAAAAGGTCATTCAGAGTTATAAAAATCTATCCCTATGGGACAGTTAATATTGAAGAGTATTTAAAGTGAATGAGCACAGATTGAAATCATATTTTGATGGTCAAAGACCAGCTTTTAAATAGACTGTAAAGTTGGGTCACCCATAATAAGACTGAGAATGTTGGGCTGACGACATTAAACCAAGCGCTTTGTGGGAGACAACCCATATGTATCATTGTTTAGTTAGTTTTAAGCTTGTTTTGTTTGAAATATTTTACATAAACTTATATTTATGTCTTTATGTAGTCTGTGTATTTGATAAAATATTTAAAAAATCTTTATTTGCCTAAATTTATGGGAAAATTGGGAATTTATTGAATCAAAATCGAAACGGCAAAAATTTTGGAATTGAAGCATGATGCGCCACTTTCCAGAGAGCTAGCGCATACTGCGCCAAATTGGCACATGATGCGTCGCGTGTTTGAAAATGATTTAAAATGTTTTAAATGATGGTTTTTGGTGGTTTCTTCTCCACATAACTCCTAAAAACCGACNTATCTATAATAGATCTTAGTGATCCTACTAATCCATTACAAAAGGTTTGAATTATTAATCAATCTGGTAAAGCATGGTGTGGACATTTTCTAAAAAGATCCTTAAATCTTTCTCAGGCTTCATATATCGATTCCCCTTCAAACTAATAAAAAGATGTAATATCATCTCTAAGATTTGCGGTTTTTTAGGGTGGAAAGTATTTAGCCAAGAATTTTTGTGATAGTTCTCCCCAAGTTCTAATAGATCCATGTGCTAATGAATTTAACCAAGCCTTGGCTTTATCCCTTAGTGAAAAAAGAAAAAGTCTAAGTTTAATAGCATCATTAGACACTCTGTCATATTTAAATGTAGCACAAATTTCAAGAAAAGTAGCAAGATGTAAGTTAGGATCTTCAGTAGGTGATCCTCCAAACTGATTATTTTGTATCATTTGGATAATAACAAGTTTATCATCAAGATTTTGAATAGTTAAATGAAGTTCATTTGCTGTCGGATTCACATAATCTTATTATTCTCCATTTATTTCAATTTCTTAATTTCTCTTTATTGTTTTCGAATTTTTCTAATAGTACGTTCTAATTTTGAATCGTAAGGAACTAACCTTCAGATCCAATATTTTGCATAAATAAATAAAGTAAGCTAAGTAAAATTCTTTAAAAATACAATCTTAATTAAATTTCTTTTTATATTTTTTTAATATTTTCTTTTTTTTGGATTTTTTTATATTTTATATATTCATATAGTATATATATTCTCTAAATTTTCTAATTTATCAAAACTATTTAATTTAATTAAATTTAACTGTTACCTTCCCCAGTAACGGCGCCAAAAACTTGATCCTGAATTTTTAAATGTAAGGATTTATGAAGTTGACACCACTATAGCGCCAAAAACTTGATCCTTATATGAAAAGTAAGTTTTGTAAAATACGTATAATTATAGACAATTAATAATGAGATTCTACGTAAGTATATGTATTATTATCAAGTAATAATGGACTTTCTATTTAAGCCCCAAATATCGATCCCACGGGGAAGGTGTAAGTTAGCAATAATAAATTTTAATATGAAATTTATAGAAAATCAAACGAAATTACTGTCACTAATTTTGAATGTTGAGATATTAACCAAACTAAATTACTTAACTATTAGCAAAAATGGAAATGCAACTTTTAAATGTTAAATACTAATCTAAGAACTATGTTTAGGTAATGAAGATTTCTTATGTGAAAAAACATCATTCTCACCACAATGAAATTTTGGTGAAATGAGATGAGATAAATGTTTTTAATATGGATTGTGCCAAATATGAGCAATTTTAATTCTCTGCCCTGTACAATGCATATAAAATCATTAGCTAATCTTAGGTTTAGTCCCTAAATATATGACTAGGCTAGGAGGATACCGACTCCCACTCTAGAGCTCCCACTTACCTTCACCTGAAGGCTAACTCTTGCTTTAGTTTTTAAACACTAAGACCAAATTGGGGATGTTAATTTATCACCCTATAGATTCTCCAATTTTACACCCAACAAAGATTATTTCCCTATTTATTTGTACTTAATTTAATGAATGAATTTCTCCTTCATGAAATCAAATGTGATCCTCACTCTGTTGCAGAACTCATACTCCATTTCCCGGATTATATATTTCACAACATATTTTAACAAATCAATTGGTCAGACTGAAAAGTAAATTAAGTTCGGAGTTGAAATCATCTCAATTTTTTTTATATTTTAATTATGGCACATTCATTTTATCTCTTCATTTCATCATTGCTCAGAGTAGGGGAAAGATAAAGGGAACTACTCAGACTTCATGAGAAAGATACTACAAAACACAAATTTCATATATAAAATAAGTTCATACAATACTAAATAAACAAATAAACTTATCTGGAACTCTTTCTCATAGAAAATCCTTTGTAGCATTTCCTTAGAAATTTAGGAAGAAGAACTCTCTTAACTTTTCTCCTTCTCCAACACTCTTACGGAAAGTTTCACACTAAATCTCACCACAAAAACTCTAAACTATGAAAGTAAACTCACTAATTAACTCCAATATGGTAGTGGAATGGAATGATGTGGAGCAAAAAATGAATGTAGAGGAGTGAAAAAAGTAGAGGAGCCCATTTTCTGATTAAATTTGGCCCCAAAAAAAGCCCAAGGTCGGTTCTCCAAGAGGTGCCTCCAAAAACTCTTCAAAAAATAGTCTAAATACATCGAACCTTCTAGAAACGGGGNCCTATAGTAAATGCATTTTGTGCAAATCTTCATGGGAACAACCAAGGAATAATTTACATGCGGGGCAGGTTTGTGCAATTCACTCCTTCAATAATAGACGAGAAGTTTATGATTGAAAATGTGTCTATATGCCTTTATGCAAACTTTACCCCTACAAGAGAGAATATGAATGAACTTTATCGCTACCTTACAGATGAAGATGTGAATTGGGAGACCAGAGATGACGAAAATGTAAGTTTTCCTTCATCATTTTTAAATCCAGTTTTAAAAGCCTGGAACTTCTTTATTGCATCAAAATTGCTGCATACCATGAAAATTAGTAAGGTAATTAAGGAGAGTGTCATTCTGAACTACTGTATTCAAACTAGAAAACCTATTGATATTTTTGTTATTATTGTGAAATCAGTTTTGGATTTGATTTTGAATGCATCTGCAACTAGACCGGGACATCCATTCACTATTTTCCTACTATGCAGTCAATCGCAAGTACCTTATGAAAGTTGGGAAAAAGTGCTAATTCCTTGGAAGCTGATGGATCCAGAAGTCTATTGTAACTGTATTGGAATGAGAGATGAAAATGATATGAATGTCCTGATGGATCAAGGATCTCAGAATTCATCACCTTTTCAGCATTACTACAACTCGAGTGCACTTTCAAAGATGATCAAGAAGATAGAGAAAGATGTGCAAAATCTCATGCACATGATTGGGAATATTACTGAAATGCTAGATCATCTAGATTAGAGACTGAAGGAGCATTTTGAATATACAAGGCATATTGAAGATGGATTGGTATGTATGTTCAAGAAACATGCCTAGATTGAGGAGGAAAATTCAACTGTTGCATTTCCATTTTGACCCTTCTACAACCTATATGTGCACTACCAATCTATGAGAGATATCCAGGAGTACCATAGTGAAGAAGATGTTTGATCTTAATTTATGCACAGAACATTTTGTTTAGTACTGTTTGTTTTAGTTTGTTAAGTTGGATTGCATTTCTATTCTAATGAACACTATCTTTGTTTATGTTTTGAATTTTGATGTTTAGATTTCAGTGTTAGGATGTTGGTTTGCTTTAGAACACTAAATTTGATTTTTGTTAGCTTAAAAATATTAGTTTGTAATAGCTTAGATTTTATATATAAATGTGAGTTTTGTATTGTTTGTAAAAGTTTTGTGTTATTGTGATGTTTATATATGCTTAGAAAGGTTTATTTGAGTCAAATAGAGGTTGACGTAAAGCAATACGGAGCAGAATTCCAAAAAAATTGAAATATGGTGAATTTGAGCTCTGGCGCATGATGCGCCAATTCACGAAGCCTTGGCGCATGATACGTCAAAAGTCCAAACACGCCTTATTACCTCAAAAATCGCAAAATCGCACGGACAAACTCCATTTTCACTACTTGAGTCATCACCTACCTCAAGACCTTGGTCTAGGGCATCACATTATTGGCGAAAGAGAAGGATTCAGAGGTTAAAAATCATAGATTTCATCTTCTTTTAGTAAGAGCTTCACTTTAACTTAGAAATTTTTTATTTTCACAATGGATTTAGGAAATCTAAAATTTAGGATTTTTTATGAAAAAAACTTGAAGAAAACTCATGATGAAAAGTTTCTTACAAAATAATCTTACTTGAGGAGTTAGATTTTTGATTTTATAATTTATTTGAACTATATTTGGATTTTCATAGAATTTTAAAATGGCTCTCCGAGTTAGGAGTGGAAGGTCGTCTAAGGACTTCGATGCATGAAGAATTGTTAGTTTCAAAGCCTAGCATAGTTACAATACTCAGATGAAGACAAAAAGAATGATCCAAGAACGGGTGTTTGCAAACCCGGATGACAAGGTCGAAAGACCGATTCTTGCCAGGAACTAGAAAAGAGTTTGCTACTTCACTATCGTAGCAATTGTCCCGATGGTTTGGGATTTTTATGCAAACTTGAGATTTAATATTGAAGATCACATCTTGGTGAGAGGTAAGCAGGTCGAACTTTCTGCTAAAAGGATCAATACTTTTTATGGGCTTAGAAACGTGTTTCATGATGAATATGCTGCAATTGTGATAATTGATTCATCACTAGAGGAAGTGATTGCATTTTTGATTGTTGGAAGAGGGGAATGGAAAATTAAGAATAACAAGATAGTTAACTTCTCAGCTTCTATGTTGACGATTCAGTCTAAAGTATGACACCACTTCATTTCTGTCTGACTGTTGCCAAAAAATCATTTGGCTGATGTTACTGAAGACAGAGCTGTACTAAATAATTGCATTCATAACATGAAGGCAATTTGCATTCAGAACATGAAGGCAATAAATGTTGGTGCACTTATAGTTCAACATGCTCGGAGTATAGCTGGTAGTTCTATAGCTGGAGGTTTGGGATACCCTACCTTGATTTTCATTTTATGTGAACAATCATGAGAAGAATCCCATAGAAATGAAGAGAGATTACAACCACAGAATCTGATTGGGAGGAACAAGATTCAAAGAGTAGAATCATTTGTTGAATCTAGAAGTGGAAGAAGGGATATGCCCTCTACATCTGTTGCAGGGGCATCTACTTCACGATCTACATCGCTTGAAGGTATTGTGGGTTAACTCATGATTCAACAAATGAATATAGTTAATATTCAAACTCAGATGGGAGAGATAGAAGTAAGGAATGCAAATAATGATGAATATCAGCAGAGGAGAGTACAACATGATATTGATTTTGAGAATGTCATGGTAAGACATCTTGAGGGTGAACCTAATGTGGACTTTCTTGCTTGTCCCAGTTTTACTCCCTATACTCCCATTCATGAGGAAGAAGAACAAGAAGAATCAGATGATGAAGAGGAAGGAGATGAGAATTGGTATTTTATGAGCCTAGTTTAGTTTGTTTTTAATGTTTCATTGTTGTTGGTGTTTGTATTATGACATACTTTATTTGAAAAACTATTGTAGTAAAAACTTTTATGTTTTGTTGTGAATTGAATCTGTAATTGTATTTGTAGACTTTCATTTTTCCTGATTTTTAGTAATTCAGTTTAATTTTTCAGGTTTTGTATTTATGTTTTTTCTCAGCAAGTTCTCTAGAATATATTATGTTTTATTTAATGCTTTAAAGCTTTTATGTAGTTTTACAGTTAGTACCTGCAGTATACCAGAACCCAGTTTCATAGTCAGAAATCATCCACAAGTCAGTTTTTATTTTCATGCATTTACTGTTCTCTTTCACCTACTAAATTTTATACGAAAAACATTTTTTAAAAATCATTTAAAAACTTAAGTTTTGGGGAAAGAAAAATTTCTTTTTAAAAGGAGTAAATTAAATCTTATTTGTCCTTAAGTAACTATTTTTTAAAATTAATTTAACATAGCATGGGATATTAAGATTTAACTTTAAATGACTATACTTATGTTAATAATTATTATGGCAAATTTAGGTAAAAAGTTTTTAATAATGAAGGTTAAATTCTAAAGTTAAAGATATTTGATATGATGGAATAAGATTGTGTTTTTCTATTTGAAATAAAGGAAATTATATTTTTGAAGTATTAAGAATTTTAGAGTTTCATGTAAGAAGAAAAGAATGAGACTTTATGACAAATCATAAACTAATATCATTTTATAAAGTGAAGAAAGGTAAGGAGTTTTAACTTTAAGAAGAGGATAGTAAAGTTCAAAATTATTAAAGGCTATCCAGATATAGTAATCCTCACTTGAAAAAGAAAATAAAGAATTGAAAATATCTTAAAAGAAAAGAAAAAAGAAAGAAAAAGAAAAGAAAAATAACTGAGGAGAAGCTTGAGGAGATGTCTAATAAAAAATTGGCTTCACTTGAATCAACTTAAGGAAGGAGCTTTATTACATTTTCTAAACTTGTATTGAAGTATTAATAGCATTTCTAGTAAAGTTTTCATGAAGTTATTTTTCATATGAACGTTCTAAAATGTCATTAATGTGACAAATTGTAATTCTTCTTGAAATGAATAGAAATTCAGAAATATTAAATTTGATTACTAAATATTCCTAAGCTTAGAGTTTATTAAAGGGTTTTTCTTAAATTTTTTTATTCTATTTCTTAAACTACAGTATAGAAGTTATAAGTTAATCTCTATCCTAAGTCATATGCTTTTATGCAATAAAAGTGTCACTTGAGGACAAGTAACATTTAAGTTTGGGGGATTTTGATACACCAAAATAATATACTATTTTAAGTACTTGTTTTATGCTTATTTTTTGTGATATTACACTTTAAAAAAGGGTATTTTTATGTTTTTGTTACAAGTATATCATTTTTAGGCATTTGGAGCAAAAATGGTAAAAAAGACGAAATTTAGAACCAAAACAACGAATTTTTGGATTCTGAGGCATGATGCGCCAAAATCCAAAGGGACAAATTTTTTAGACGAATTTTGCATGAAATTTTAAAGAGAGACTTGTTCTACACACTTCTTGGAGTAATTCAATGCATCTGGACACTTTGGAAGGTTCTTTTATGAAGGGATATGACTCTTTGATCAAATGACACATCTTTTAAATTCAAAAGAGTTGACTTTTGGAGGAAATTTTGAATTCTTTTTCAAAGGAGGCAACCCAAAAAAAAAGAACAAGACTTCAAGAGTTGAAGAGGGGGTGGCGTGAGAGAGAGAGAAAGGAGGCGTGAGTAGAGATAGAAAGAGAAGAGGATATTTTCTTCTAGGGTTGTGAGAGGAGAGGGAATGTGAGAGATTTCTTCTTCATTACACTTCTAAGAGAGAATTGGGAGTGAATGTAAAGAGAGAAATGCTTGGAGAGAACTTCTAGGGATTTTCTTGGGAAGGATTGTGAGATAAAATGTATTTTTATTTCTTTTATTTTGTAAACTTATTTTTATATATGAAATTCGTGTTTTATCATATCCTTCACATGAATTCTGAGTAGTTTTCTTTATCCTTTTCTCTATTTTGAGATATAGTTTTGTGAAGTATAGATTTTGTTTTCCATGATTTTAAATGATAATAATTTGTGATGAACTCCGATCTTTATTTACTTTTCGATCTGGTCAATTGAGATGCTAAAATTTGTTGAGAGACATATGTTCTTAAATGAGATATGATTTCTACAACGTAGGGAGAACCACATTTAATTTCATGGGAGAGTATGTCATCCATGGGATTTGGTGCAAATAATAAGGAAATATACTTTGTTGGAAGTAGAATTGGAGATTTTAAGGTGACAAATTAAAACTCTCAATTTGGTTAAGTTGATTGGAAACTATTGAGAGATTGTTTGCCCTAAGGAGAGGGAGTAGTGGGAGCTCTGGAGTGGCAGTCAGTATCCTCCCAACCTAACCACGAAATTAGGGACCAAACTCTGGATTAATCAATGTTTTTATAGCACTCGGAAGTGAGTAAAGAATAGGATTGCTCATATTTGGCACAAAACAATTTATATATATATTTTCAAATGATTTCAATTTCTTCACAATACATGTACTCATTGTAAAGGAAAATGATGTTTTCTTAAATTTGAACTTTTCGTCACAACAAAAATTTTGTTTAATTTTTGTAATTTTACTTTTAAAAGTTTAGTATTTAGTTTGGTTTAATTTTTTGTAGACTTACATCTGCATTTTAATTAGCATTCACTTGAGTAGTTAATTTTTAAACTTCACACTTTACTTTTACTTTTGTTTTTATTTTTGTTATAAAATAATTTTCATAATTTACTTTAGGATTTTCCAACTTCCTTGTGGGATCGATATCTAGGACTTCATTAGAGTCCTTTATTACTTGAGCGATACATATACTTGTGTTGATACTAAAGAAGATTTGACAGTTTAAAAAGAGTTTTAAAAGATAAATCATTTAACACAAAGAGTATTTTTGTTGGGATTATATTGCATATTTATTATATATATGTCATATGTAATTTTGTAATATTGAAAATTGAAAAATATTTGCAAAATTGTCACACTAAATCGCCCCGCATCAAGTTCCAATGACGAAACCTTAAACTTCTTAGGGGGCCAACTTCGATAATCTGCTTGAAAAATGCATTCTCCGGCTGATGGTAGACATTTATTCCCCCCACCCCACTCCCCC
>JXCR01147196.1:324167-341205 GCA_002079205.1 Phalaenopsis hybrid cultivar
AAAATCTATTTTTTTTCTTAAATTTAATGCAAGAGGTGCTGCCATATGGGATGAAGTGGTCAATGTTATGGTAGGATGCTAGAATGGATGAGATAGTAGCCCGATAGTCGAGTATTTTATCCGGAACCAAAAGGTTAAAAATAAGGATGCTAGGGGGATGAAATGGTAAGGTCATTGCATAAAGATAGAATGAGTTGTGAGATAAGAAATACAAAATTAACAGCGAGATCATGTAAGGCAAAATGTCGAGAGGGATTGCAGAGGTCCTAATATGAAACAAGGCTCGGTCATCATATGCTTACGAGTGTGATGTTGGGGAGGCCACAAGGTAATAACATTTGATTAGAGAGGTGGCATGACTTCAGATTCCAAGTTTGAGGAGATCTCTGATTATTGTGTCAAATATTCTTCACTTCTTGCGATGTAATGTATTTTAAATTAACTCAATTTATACATTTTTCCATTATGAAATATAAGAAAAAATTTAAATGGTTAAATTTATTTTTTATTCAAACAAAAAGAAATAATTTTGAAACACCAAGATTCAATTTACTTACAATGGATTTATTCCAAACTAAACAACCTCACAAACAAAAAAAAAAATTCAAAAAAAGGATTTATATGCATATGCTGAAAACATTAGATTTTACATAACTCATTCGTAAATTTAAAGTATTCATTAGTCTGATTCCATAAAGCGAAGACCCAAGACATCAGCTAAGTTCTGTGTCCTCTCCTACTTTGATGATTCTTGTATCGCAGCAAGCCTCATTGCAGACACAACCTAAGATATCCGATCGAAAAGAGTCAAGTGTTTTGACGGCGGTTTCACCATCCCATTCTCAGGGAAGTTAAGCTCTTGATCTTTCTTTCACCTCTTCTTTTATTTTTATTTCTATTAGGTTTTATGGTTTTTGTCCCCTTTTCTACCATGGATCCTTCCTCTTTACCCCCTCTCGTTTCTTCTCTTCTTATTCTATCTATCATCAGATCTAGTTAGGCTTTATGTTGGAAAGGCTTAATTTCTTCTAATTTTTTGGGTTCCTTGGGTTTTAATTTATCTTATGTCACATGTGTAGATGAGAAAATCTTTTTATTTGAATCTGTGGTTGAAGAAGGTTCAAAATCTTGGGATCTTGCAATACTTGGTTATGCTTTAGGTAAAAGGCTTTCTATGGTTATCTCCTTGAAGCTATTGGTAAGTTGTGGAAACTCAAAGACTCAGTTGAGTTTCTTTCTCTCACAGAGGATTTTTTTGGTTTAAATTTAATCATGTTGAGGATTTTCAAATGATTCTTGCCGGTTGCCCTATTTTATTCGGGGTAAGCCTTTTCTTTTTAAAAAATGGTCACATGATTTTCATCATGTCATAGAAGACATCAAAGAAGTCTCTATTTGGGTTAATATTCTTAATCTTTCTTTATTTTCTTTGTCAGAATGTTGTATTTCGAAAGTTGAGAGTAAGATTGGAATTCCATTGGTTGTGCATCTATTGACTGCNACTGTATTGGAATGAGAGATGTGAATGATATGAATGTACTGATGGATCAAGGATCTCATAATTCATCACCTTTTCAGGATTACTACAACTCGAGTGCACTTTCAAAGAGGATCAAGAAGATAGAGAAAGATGTGCAAAATCTCATGCACATGATTGGGAATATTACTGAAATGCTAGATCATCTGGATTAGAGACTGAAGGAACATTTTGAATATACAGGGCATATTGAATATGGATTGGTATGTATGTTCAAGAAACAGGCCTAGATTGAGGAGGAAAATTCAACTGTTGCATTTCCATTTTGACCCTTCTACAACCTATATGTGCACTACNGACCAAAAATGAGTATAAAATATGGGTTTAAAAATGCATATATTTTCGGAGTATCAGAGAACAAAGAGCAAATTAAAGCTATTCAACTGAGAAGTAGAAAATAATTAGAAAATAGAGTTCAACAAGAAGTTGATGTTGAAAAAGATGAGGTGGAAATGAAAACTCTAGTGAAGATTTTCATTTTGAAGCAGAAAATCTTATTAAACTAATGAAAATCACTATAGAAAGACCACCACCTCCATTTCCTCAAAGATTTAAGCAGAAATATAAAGATAATCAATTTTCAATTTTTTTAAAAATTTTAAGGAAATTAACGATAGACATTCCATTTGTTGAAGTTTTGGAACAAATGTCAAGCTATGTGAAGTTCATGACGGATATACTTGATAAGAAAAAGAAGTTTTTAGATAATGAGTGTTGCACTCGGTGAAGAGTGTAGTGTTATAATTCAGAAAAAGCTTCCTGAAAAACTTAAAGACCCTGAAAGTTTTACAATTCCTTGTGCTATTGGCAAATGATTTTACGGAAAAGCTTTATGTGATTTAGGAACTAGTATTAATCTTATGCCCTTATCAGTTTTTATAAGGTTGAGCTTAAGGGATATTTCACCTACAATGCTAACTCTTCAGTTAGTTGATCGTTCGATTACCTATCCTAAAGGAGTTATAGAAGATGTTTTGGTAAGTAGATAAATTTATTTTTCCTGTGGACTTTTTTGTATTAGATATGGAGAAAGATAAAAAAATTCCTATCATTTTAGGAAGACCATTACTAGTCACTAGAATAGCTTTGATAGATGTACATAAATGAGAACTAACTATGAGAGTTAGTGATCAAAATGTTACATTTAATATTGTAAAATCAATGAGTTACCTGCAAAAGATCAAGAGATTGAATGCTTTAGAATGTATATTAATGAATATTTAAGCCATGAATATTTGAAGAAAACTTTTGAAAGAGATTTTAAAATAAATATATGGAATATCAAGATGAGAATAAAATTCAAGATGAATATATGGAAGTGAGTAAAGAGGATAATTTTCGGGCATTACGTTTCAAAATGGATTGAAGCGATAGCTTTATCTCGATATGATGCTTGAAGTGTTCAAAATTTTTAATTAAAAATATTTTTACAAGATATAGAATATCGAGAGTAATCATTACCGATGGAGGATCTCATTTTAAGAATGCAACAGTTGCAAGATTGGTGGAAAAATATAATATAATCACAACTTCTTATTATCCCCAGACTAGTGATTTAGTAGAAGTATATAATCGTGAAATTAAGAGAATTTTTGAAAAGAATGTTAATGCTAGTAAAATGGATTGGTCTACTATATTGGATACTACACTATGGGCATACAGGACAGCCTATAAGACACCTATAGGAATGTCCCCTTATAAAATAATTTTTGGGAAGACTTATCACTTGTCAGTTAAATTGGAGCATAAAGCTTATTGGGCGATAAAAGAATTCAATTTCAATTTGAAAGAAGCTGGTGAGAAAAGATTATTGCAATTGAATGAGCTTGAGGAAATTATGAATGAATCTTATGATAATGCAAGGATTTATAAGGAAAAGATGAAAGAATGACATGATCGGAAGATAATAAAAAGAGAATTTAAACATGGACAGGAAGTTTTATTATACAATACAAGATTGAAATTATTTCCTGGAACATTGAAATTTATGTGGAAAAGGTCATTCAGAGTTATAAAAGTCTATCCCTATGGGACATTTAATATTGAAGAGTATTTAAAGTGAATGAGCACAGATTGAAATCATATTTTGATGGTCAAAGACCAGCTTTTAAAGAGACTGTAAAGTTGGGTCACCCATAATAAGACTGAGAATGTTTGGCTGATGACATTAAACCAAGCGCTTTGTGGGAGACAACCCATATGTATCGTTGTTTAGTTAGTTTTGAGCTTGTTTTGTTTGAAATATTTTACATATATTTATATTTATGTCTTTATGTAGTGTGTGTATTTGATAAAATATTTAAAAAATCTTTATTTGCCTAATTTTATGGGAAAATTGGGAATTTATTGAATCGAAATCAAAACGGCAAAAATTTTGGAATTGAAGCATGATGCGCCACTTTCCAGAGAGCTAGCGCATAATGCGCCAAATTGGCACATGATGCGTCGCGTGTCTGAAAATGATTTAAAATGTTTTAAATGATGGTTTTTGGTGGTTTCTTCTCCACATAACTCCTAAAAACCGACTCCAAACCATATTTTAGGGGGGAAAATGAGGGAAGAGTCACTAATTTTCACATCCTATAGTTCCCACTCTAAAAACTCCACTATATTTGGATTTTTTAACCGAAGAAAGCTCATCAGTTTTGATGCGTAGAAATTACATGATTGAGTTCTAGTAAAGAAGAGGCTTATCAAAGAAAGGGGATTTGTGAATCGATGATTCAACACGTTGAATNAGGGGAAAATGAGGGAAGAGTCGCTAATTTTCACATCCTATAGTTCCCACTTTAAAAACTCCACTATATTTGAATTTTTTAACCGAAGAAAGTTCATCAGTTTTGATGCGTAGAAATTACACGATTGAGTTCTAGTAAAGAAGAGGCTTATCAAAGAAAGGGGATTTGTGAATCGATGATTCAACACGTTGAATACTCGAGTGGAAGAGATTATTGCACAGAGGCGTTGGGAAGTGCTTTGCTACACTACTGTCGCTGTTGTTGTTTCTATAGTAAATGCATTTTGTGCAAATCTTCATGGGAAAAACCAAGGAATAATTTACGTGTGAGGCAGGTTTGTGCAATCACTCCTTCAAGAATAAATGAGAAGTTTATGATTGAAAATGTGTCTATCTGTCTTTATGCAAACTTTACCCCTACAAGAGAGAATATGAATGAACTCTATCGTTACCTTACAGATGAAGATGTGAATTGGGAGACCAGAGATGACAAAAATGTAAGTTTTCCTTCGTCATTTTTAAATCCAGTTTTAAAAGCCTGGAACTTCTTTATTGCATCAAAATTGTTGCATACCATGAAAATTAGTAAGGTAATTAAGGAGAGTGTCATTCTGAACTACTGTATTCAAACTAGAAAACCTATTGATATTTTTGTTATTATTGTGAAATCAGTTTTGGGTTTGATTGTGAATGCATCTGCAACTAGACCGGGACATCCATTCACTATTTTCCTACTATGCAGTCAATCGCAAGTACCTTATGAAAGTTGGGAAAAAGTGCTAATTCCTTGGAAGCTGATGGATCCAGAAGTCTATTGTAACTGTATTGGAATGAGAGATGAAAATGATATGAATGTCCTGATGGATCAAGGATCTCAGAATTCATCACCTTTTCAGCATTACTACAACTCGAGTGCACTTTCAAAGATGATCAAGAAGATAGAGAAAGATGTGCAAAATCTCATGCACATGATTGGGAATATTACTGAAATGCTAGATCATCTAGATTAGAGACTGAAGGAGCATTTTGAATATACAAGGCATATTGAAGATGGATTGGTATGTATGTTCAAGAAACATGCCTAGATTGAGGAGGAAAATTCAACTGTTGCATTTCCATTTTGACCCTTCTACAACCTATATGTGCACTACCAATCTATGAGAGATATCCAGGAGTACCATAGTGAAGAAGATGTTTGATCTTAATTTATGCACAGAACATTTTGTTCAGTACTGTTTGTTTTAGTTTGTTAAGTTGGATTGCATTTCTATTCTAATGAACACTATCTTTGTTTATGTTTTGAATTTTGATGTTTAGATTTCAGTGTTAGGATGTTGGTTTGCTTTAGAACACTGAATTTAATTTTTGTTAGCTTAAAAATATTAGTTTGTAATAGCTTAGATTTTATATATAAATGTGAGTTTTGTATTGTTTGTAAAAGCTTTGTGTTATTGTGATGATTATATATGCTTAGAAAGGTTTATTTGAGTCAAATAGAGGTTGACGTAAAGCGATACGGAGTAGATTTCCAAAAAAAAATGAAATATGGTGAATTTGAGCTCTGGCGCTTGATGCGCCAATTCACGAAGCCTTGGCGCATGATGCGTCAAAAGTCCAAACACGCCTTATTGCCTCAAAAACCGCAAAATCGCACGGACAAACTCCATTTTCACTACTTGAGTCATCACCTACCTCAAGACCTTGGTCTAGGGCATTACATTATTGGCGAAAGAGAAGGATTTAGAGGTTAAAAATCATAGATTTCATCTTCTTTTAGTAAGAGCTTCACTTAACTTAGAAATTTTTTATTTTCACAGTGGATTTAGGAAATATAAAATTTAGGATTTTTGATGAAAAAAGCTTGAAGAAAACTCATGATGAAAAGTTTCTTACAAAATAATCTTACTTGAGTAGATTTTTGATTTTGTAATTTATTTGAACTATATTTGGATTTTCATAGAATTTTCAAATGGCTCCCCGAGTTAGGAGTGGAAGGTCGTCTGAGGACTTCGATGCAAGAAGAATTATTAGTTTCAAAGCCTAGCATAGTTATAATACTCAGATGAAGACAAAAAGAATGATCCAAGAACGGGTGTTTGCAAACCCGGATGGCAAGGTCGAAAGACCGATTCTTGCCAAGAACTAGAAAAGATTTTGCTACTTCACTACCGTAGCAATTGTCCCGATGGTTTGGGAGTTTTATGCAAACCTGAGATTCAATATTGAAGATCACATCTTGGTGAGAGGTAAGCAGGTCAAACTTTCTGCTAAAAGGATCAATACTTTTTATGGGCTTAGAAACGCGTTTCATGATGAATATGCTGCAATTGTGATAATTGATTCATCACTAGAGGAAGTGATTGCATTTTTGATTGTTGGAAGAGGGGAATGGAAAATTAAGAATAACAAGATAGTTAACTTCTCAGCTTCTATGTTGACGATTCAGTCTAAAGTATGACACCACTTCATTTCTGTCAGACTGTTGCCAAAAAATCATTTAGCTGATGTTACTGAAGACAGAGCTGTACTAAATTATTGCATTCATAACATGAAGGCAATTTGCATTCAGAACATAAAGGCAATAAATGTTGGTGCACTTATAGTTCAACATGCTCGGAGTATAGCTGGTAGTTCTATAGCTGGAGGTTTGGGATACCCTACCTTGATTTTCATTTTATGTGAACAATCATGAGAAGAATCCCATAGAAATGAAGAGAGATTACAACCACAGAATCTGATTGGGAGGAACAAAATTCAAAGAGTAGAATCATTTGTTGAATCTAGAAGTGGAAGAAGTGATAGACCCTCTACATCTGTTGCAGGGGAATCTACTTCTCGATCTACATCGCTTGAAGGTATTGTGGGTTAACTCATGATTCAACAAATGAATATAGTTAATATTCAAACTCAGATGGGAGAGATAGAAGTAAGGAATGCAAATAATGATGAATATCAGCAGAGGAGAGTACAACATGATATTGATTTTGAGAATGTCATGGTAAGACATCTTGAGGGTGAACCTAATGTGGATTTTCTTGCTTGTCCCAGTTTTACTCCCTATACTCCCATTCATGAGGAAGAAGAAGAAGAAGAATCAGTTGATGAAGAGGAAGGAGATGAGAATTGGTATTTTATGAGCCTAGTTTAGTTTATTTTTAATGTTTCATTGTTGTTGGTGTTTCTATTATGACATACTTTATTTGAAAAACTGTTGTAGTAAAAACTTTTATGTTTTGTTGTGAATTGAATCTGTAATTGTATTTGTAGACTTTCATTTTTCCTGATTTTTAGTATTTCAGTTTAGTTTTTCAGGTTTTGTATTTATGTTTTTTCTCTGCAAGTTCTCTAGAATATATTATGTTTTATTTAATGCTTTAAAGGTTATATGTAGTTTTACAGTTAGTACCTGCAGTATACCAGAACCCAGTTTCATAGTCAGAAATCATCCACAAGTCAGTTTTTATTTTCATGCATTTACTGTTCTCTTTCACCTACTAAATTTTATACGAAAAACATTTTTTAAAAATCATTTAAAAACTTAAGTTTTGGGGAAATAAAAATTTCTTTTTAAAATGAGTAAATTAAATCTTATTTATCCTTAAGTAACTATTTTTTAAAATTAATTTAACATAGCATGGGATATTAAGATTTAACTTTAAATGACTATACTTATGTTAATAATTATTATGGTAAATTTAGGTAAAAAGTTTTTAATAATGAAGGTTAAATTCTGAAGTTAAAGATATTTGATATGATGGAATAAGATTGTGATTTTCTATTTGAAATAAAGGAAATTATATTTTTGAAGTATTAAGAATTTTAGAGTTTTATGTAAGAAGAAAAGAACGAGACCTTATGACAAATCATAACTAATATCATTTTATAAAGTGAAGAAAGGTAAGGAGTTTTAACTTTAAGAAGAGGATAGTAAAGTTCAAAATTATTAAAGGCTATCCAGATATAGTAATCCTCACTTGAAAAAGAAAATAAAGAATTGAAAAGATCTTAAAAGAAAAGAAAAAAGAAAGAAAAAGAAAAGAAAAATAACGGAGGAGAAGCTTGAGGAGACGTCTAATAAAAAATTGGCTTCACTTGAATCAACTTAAGGAAGGAGCTTTATTACATTTTCTAAACTTGTATTGAAGTATTAATAGCATTTCTAGTAAAGTTTTCACGAAGTTATTTTTCATATGAATGTTCTAAAATGTCATTAATGTGACAAATTATAATTCTTCTTGAAATGAATAGAAATTCAGAAATATTAAATTTGATTACTAAATATTCCTAAGCTTAGAGTTTATTAAAGGGTTTTTCTTAAATTTTTCTATTCTATTTCTTAAACTACAGTATAGAAGTTATAAGTTAATCTCTATCCTAAGTCATACGCTTTTATGCAATAAAAGTGTCACTTGAGGACAAGTAGCATTTAAGTTTGGGGGATTTTGATACACCAAAATAATATACTATTTNTTATTCTATTTCTTAAACTACAGTATAGAAGTTATAAGTTAATCTCTATCCTAAGTCATATGCTTTTATGCAATAAAAGTGTCACTTGAGGACAAGTAACATTTAAGTTTGGGGGATTTTGATACACCAAAATAATATACTGATTTAAGTACTTGTTTTATGCTTATTTTTTGTGATATTACACTTTAAAAAAGGGTATTTTTATGTTTTTGTTACAAGTATATCATTTTTAGGCATTTGGAGCAAAAATGGTAAAAAAGACGAAATTTAGAACCAAAACAACGAATTTTTGGATTCTGAGGCATGATGCGCCAAAATCCAAAGGGACAAATTTTTTAGACGAATTTTGCATGAAATTTTAAAGAGACACTTGTTCTACACACTTCTTGGAGTAATTCAATGCATCTTGACACTTTGGAAGGTTCTTTTATGAAGGGATATGACTCTTTGATCAAATGACACATCTTTTGAATTCAAAAGAGTTGACTTTTGGAGGGAATTTTGAATTCTTTTTCAAAGGAGGCAACCCCAAAAAAAGAACAAGACTTGAAGAGCTGAAGAGGGGGTGGCGTGAGAGAGAGAGAAAGGGGGCATGAGTAGAGATAGAAAGAGAAGAGGATATTTTCTTCTAGGGTTGTGAGAGAAGAGGGAATGTGAGAGATTTCTTCTTTATTACACTTCTAAGAGAGAACTGGGAGTGATTGTAAAGAGAGAAATGCTTGGAGAGAACTTCTAGAGATTTTCTTGGGAAGGACTGTGAGATAAAATGTATTTTTATTTCTTTTATTTTATAAACTTATTTTTATATATGAAATTCGTGTTTTGTCATATCCTTCACATGAATTCTGAGTAGTTTTCTTTATCCTTTTCTCTATGTTGAGATATAGTTTTGTGAAGTATAGATTTTGTTTTCCACGATTTTAAATGATAATAATTTGTGATGAACTCCGATCTGCATTTACTTTTCGATCTGGCCAATTGAGATGTTAAAACTTGTTGAGAGACATATGTTCTTAAATGAGATATGATTTCTACAATGTAGGGAGAATCACATTTGATTTCATGGGAGAGTATACCATCCATGGAATTTGGTGCAAATAATAGGGAAATATACTTTGTTGGAAGTAGAATTGAAGATTTTAAGGTGACAAATTAAAATTCTCAATTTGGTTAAGTTGATTGGAAACTATTGCGAGATTGTTTGCCCTAAGGAGAGGGAGTAGTGGGAGCTCTGGAGTGGCAGTCAGTATCCTCCCAACCTAACCACAAAATTAAAGACCAAACTCTGGGTTAATCAATGTTTTTATAGCACTCGGAAGTGCGTAAGGAATAGGATTGCTCCTATTTGGCACAAAACAATTTTTATATATATTTTCAAATGATTTCAATTTCTTCACAATACATGTACTCATTGTAAAGGAAAATGATGTTTTCTTAAATTTGAACTTTTCATCACAACAAAAATTTTGTTTAATTTTTGTAATTTTACTTTTAAAAGTTTAGTATTTAGTTTAGTTTAACTTTTGTAGACTTACATCTGCATTTTAATTAGCATTCACTTGAGTAGTTAATTTTTAAACTTCACACTTTACTTTTACTTTTATTTTTATTTTTGTTATAAAATAATTTTCATAATTTACTTTAGGATTTTCCAACTCCTTGTGGGATCGATATCTAGGACTTCATTAGAGCCCTTTATTACTTGAGCGATACATATACTTGTGTTGATACTAAAGGAGATTTGACAATTTAAAAAGAGTTTTAAAAGATAAATCATTTAACACAAAGAGTATTTTTGTTGGGATTATATTGCATATTTATTTTATATCTGTCATGTGTAATTTTTTAATATTGAAAAATATTTGCAAAATTGTCACACTAAATCGCCCCGCATCAAGTTCCAAGGACGAAACCTTAAACTTCTTTGGGGGCCAACTTCGATAATCTGCTTGAAATGTACCCAACATTAGGACCCTTTAAACCGTTCGACCCTCTGAGCCATTTGATAGCTTTGGGTTTGAGACGCTCAAGGATTTGGTTCTGATGGAGCTTGTGCTCTTCCCTCAAGTACAATGTGGGTCGATTTTGTAATTTGTCCTACTATTCGATTTTGAAGTTCTTGAATTTGTTGTTGCACAATTTCTTAGACAGACTCCATGTTCGAAGTTTTTCCCAAGTAGGTTCATTCTCTGTGTTGCGCTCCTCTTCTTAGTAATGACGTGACTCCACGCTCACCACACTTTTTAGAATGTTGAATCCAAAATTATCCAATGGATGACACCCAAGGAATAAAGCGTTGGACAGAAGATAGAAACAGAGAGAGACAAAGATAGAGACAAAGAAGAGAGAGCGAGAGAGAGAGAGAGAGAGAGAGAGAGAGAGAGAGAGTGAAGAAGAAGAAGAAGAAGAAGAAGATGATGAGTGCATAATAACACATGTTCTTTGAAAGTGGATTTAATAGTTCATTATTGAAGAAACAACCCCCCTATTTATATATCAGAGTGTGCGTTTTGTAAGCTACATATGTATCCCTTTTTTAATGAGAGCATTACAATTGATTGATATGTCATTACAACTTCCCATATTTGTAACTAATTCAGCGATTCTATTATATTTATAACTGCTATTGATACCATTTCATATTCATAACTATTTGAACTGTGGCATTAATAATCCACTAATATTATCATTCGATCATCTGATAATTGTTCAGCTAGCCGAAAAGGTTTTTGATCGATTAAAAGGTTTTCGGTCAGTTGGAAGTTCTTCAGTCGACTGGAAGGTCTTCGGTATATGGTGAAAATAGACCATCAGGCAGAGCTATCAAGAACATCTGATAAGTAACTCTCTTTTGGATAAGAGGTCTTCATAAAGGATTATAAAGGAATGGGACGACCATTGACAATCTTTGTGAAGAATCCCAGAATCAGTTGAGGGAGTTGATTAAACACGGTTGTCCCTCAGGTTAGGTGCATAATATTCCTTCTTTCGGGTANCCCTCTGAGCCATTTGATAGCTTTGGGTTTCAGACGCTCGAGGGTTTGGTTCTGATGGAGCTTGTGCTCTTCCCTCAAGTACAATGCGGGTCGATTTTGTAATTTGTCCTACTATTCGATTTTGAAGTTCTTGAATTTGTTGTTGCACAATTTCTTAGACAGACTCCATGTTCGAAGTTTTTCCCAAGTAGGTTCCTTCTCTGTGTTGCGCTCCTCTTTATAGTAACGATGTGACTCCACGCTCACCACACTTTTTAGAATGTTGAATCCAAAATTATCCAATGGATGACACCCAAGGAATAAAGCGTTGGATAGAAGATAGAAACAGAGAGAGACAGAGATAGAGACAAAGAAGAGAGAGCGAGAGAGAGAGAGAGAGAGAGAGTGAAGAAGAAGAAGAAGAAGAAGATGAGTGCATAATAACACATGTTCTTTGAAAGTGGATTTAATAGTTCGTTATTGAAGAAATAACCCCCCTATTTATATATCAGAGTGTGCGTTTTGTAAGCTACATATGTATCCCTTTTTTAATGAGAACATTACAATTGATTGATATGCCATTACAACTTCACATATTTGTAACTAATTCTGCGATTCTATTATATTTATAACTGCTACTGGCACCATTTCATATTCATAACTATTTGAAGTGTGGCATTAATAATCCACTAATATTATCATTCGATCGTCTGATGATTGTTCAGCTAGCCGAAAAGGTTTTTGATCGATTAAAAGGTTTTCGGTCAGTTGGAAGTTCTTCAGTCGACTGGAAGGTCTTCGGTATATGGTGAAAATAGACCATCAGGCAGAGCTATCAACAACATCTGATAAGTAACTCTCTTTTGGATAAGAGGTCTTCATAAAGGATTATAAAGGAATAGGACGACCATTGACAATCTTTGTGAAGAATCCCAGAATAAGTTGAGGGAGTTGATTAAACACGGTTGTCCCTCAGGTTAGGTGCATAATATTCCTTCTTTCGGGTACATTTTCCTTCGGTCGGCTAATGATTCCGATCGAATGAAAAGGCGCTTAACTTCTTCGTCTTTCAACCATTCCGATGCGGTCCTTTAGTATCTTCTTAGCTAGATTCATTAANAGTCGACTAATGATTCCGACCGAATGAAGAGGCGCTTAACTTCTTCGTCTTTCAACCATTCCGATGCGGTCCTTTAGTATCTTCTTAGCTAGATTCATTAATTTTTCTCAAGATTCTTGTGGCCATTTTTTCAAGATACAAAATAAAATAATAATAATAATAATAATAACAATAATAATAATAATAATGCAGCTAAATAATTTTCTCTGAAGCTCACCTATCCTCAACTCTAAAATCCTCCAATGCCGGTCCGAAGACATTAATTTCCACAGCTCGAAGGGATCTCCATAACAACAAATTGATATGCTTGAGAACGTGAATTAACTGGAGATTTAAAAGAAGTCTAAAGCATTAATTGTCAACTATATTTATTTTAATTATTTTTCTATGTAAGCCAATCACTAATATTTGTGTCAATATATATATATATATATATATATATATATATATATATATATATATATATATATATATATATATANCTTAGGGGTTCCCAAATCCACAGTACAACTCCACACAAAGTAAAAGACGCATAAATGTATAATTACCCAAAAAATACATCAGTACGATAGATAGAGAAAAAAACATTTAAAATACACCCATAAAAGTCCATCTAAAACAGCAATGTNATTAAGGGTTCCCAAATCCACAGTACAACTCCACACAAAATAAAAGACGCATAAAAGTATAATTACCCAAAAAATACATCAGTACGATAGATAGAGAAAAAACATTTAAAATACACCCATAAAAGTCCATCTAAAACAGCAATATAGGGCGACTCAAGCCAATGTGCCATCGAGAAAGCGTCGATATCATCATTTAAGCCAAAGTGCTGCTCGTGGCAAAATATTACCATAAAAAAAAAAGCTTGAAAAACAGCAATAATCTCCCAATTCCTTGAAACCATAAGTCTGTAGTCGGCTAAAAAACACAACCGAAAAACAATGCAGAAAGTTAGTATGAAAAGCAGAGAAATTATATATTGATAGGAAGTGATGAACCCACGGCATAGGGACAGTAGAAGGTTAATTCGGAACAGAAAAACAGAAATTTTCATATGGCANCAAAACAATGCAGAAAGTTAGTATTAAAAGCAGAGAAATTATGTATTGATAGGGAGTGATGAACCCACGGCATAAGAACAGTAGAAGGTTAATTCGGAATAGAAAAACAGAAATTTTCATATGGCAAAGTAGGTTGAGACCGAAAGACCCATGACCGAAAAACCTATGCAAGCACTGCCGCGGAAAAAATGGCAACAAGTTAACTTCTAATGTAAGGCACATCTAATAAGTCCTCATTCAAGAGTAATTGTAATTGATGTGGGGGCAAAATACCCACGAATATATATATATATATATATATATATATAAAATTATTTAATATAAGATTAAATCTAATAATGCATTCACAAGACAACAATGTCACCATGGCTTTACATGCTACCACACAATTCTTATGTATTTAAACATCTAAAATCTAGGCTTTCATATTTATATTTATAGCATTTTTTTCAAAAAATTGGTGATAATGATATTTTTAATGTGGAAAAAAAATTGTCTTAGCAAATAAATATTAAAATTTAAGTGTTAGATGTATAAATATATTAGAATGATGTGGCATATTTTTAAATGCTTCAAGTGATTTTTATGGAAATGGGAATCAGTTCCAACTGTAACTCCACTCATCCTTCAAGTGTAGAAAAACGATCACTATCACAATGAAGTGTAATATTGGCTTGCAATTTTTAGTGCTTTGGACCCCTTCGGCTCTTGAAATGAGATGAGCTAGTTGTTTCTTTCGGCCTTCTCCCTTCGTTCAGAGCCTATAAAGTCAAATAAGTTTTATTTATTAATCTTTTAAGTGAGTGATGTTTGGTCAAAAAGAAAAAAGATAATATACTTGTAAATCTAGAGGCAAAAATCTATTTTTTTTCTTAAATTTAATGCAAGAGGTGCTGCCATATGGGATGAAGTGGTCAATGTTATGGTAGGATGCTAGAATGGATGAGATAGTAGCCCGATAGTCGAGTATTTTATCCGGAACCAAAAGGTTAAAAATAAGGATGCTAGGGGGATGAAATGGTAAGGTCATTGCATAAAGATAGAATGAGTTGTGAGATAAGAAATACAAAATTAACAGCGAGATCATGTAAGGCAAAATGTCGAGAGGGATTGCAGAGGTCCTAATATGAAACAAGGCTCGGTCATCATATGCTTACGAGTGTGATGTTGGGGAGGCCACAAGGTAATAACATTTGATTAGAGAGGTGGCATGACTTCAGATTCCAAGTTTGAGGAGATCTCTGATTATTGTGTCAAANTGAGGCTAAAATCTATTTTTTTTCTTAAATTTAATGCAAGAGATGCTGCCATATGGGATGAAGTGGTCAATGTTATGGTAGGATGCTAGGATGGATGAGATAGAAGCCCGATAGTCGAGTATTTTATCCGGAACTAAAAGGTTAAAAATTAGGATGCTAGGGGGATGAAATGGTAAGGTCATTGCATAAAGATAGAATGAGTCGTGAGATAAGAAATACAAAATTAACAGCGAGATCATGTAAGGCAAAATGTCGAGAGGGATTGCAGAGGTCCTAATATGAGACAAGGCTTGGTCATCACGTGCTTACGAGTGTGATGTTGGGGAGGCCACAAGGTGATAACATTTGATTAGAGAGGTGGCATGACTTCAGATTCCAAGTTTGAGGAGATCTCTGATTATTGTGTCAAATATTCTTCACTTCTTGCGATGCAATGTATTTTAAATTAACTCAATTTATACATTTTTCCATTATGAAATATAAGAAAAAATTTAAATGGTTAAATTTATTTTTTATTCAAACAAAAAGAAATAATTTTGAAACACCAAGATTCAATTTACTTACAATGGATTTATTCCAAACTAAACAACCTCACAAACAAAAAAAAAAATTCAAAAAAAGGATTTATATGCATATGCTGAAAACATTAGATTTTACATAACTCATTCGTAAATTTAAAGTATTCATCGGTCTGATTCCATAAAGCGAAGACCCAAGACATCAGCTAAGTTCTGTGTCCTCTCCTACTTTGATGATTCTTGTATCGCAACAAGCCTCATTGCAGACACAACCTAAGATATCCAATCGAAAAGAGTCAAGTGTTTTGACGGCGGTTTCACCATCCCATTCTCAGGGAAGTTAAGCTCTTGATCTTTCTTTCACCTCTTCTTTTATTTTTATTTCTATTAGGNGCAAGCCTCATTGCAGACACAACCTAAGATATCCGATCGAAAAGAGTCAAGTGTTTTGACGGCGGTTTTGCCATCCCATTCTCAGGGAAGTTAAGCTCTTGATCTTTCTTTCACCTCTTCTTTTATTTTTATTTCTATTAGGTTTTATGGTTTTTGTCCCCTTTTCTACCATGGATCCTTCCTCTTTACCCCCTCTCGTTTCTTCTCTTCTTATTCTATCTATCATCAGATCTAGTCAGGCTTTATGTTGGAAAGGCTTAATTTCTTCTAATTTTTTGGGTTCCTTGGGTTTTAGTTTATCTTATGTCACATGTGTAGATGAGAAAATCTTTTTCTTTGAATCTGTGGTTGAAGAAGGTTCAAAATCTTGGGATCTTGCAATACTTGGTTATGCTTTAGGTAAAAGGCTTTCTATGGTTATCTCCTTGAAGCTATTGGTAAGTTGTGGAAACTCAAAGACTCAGTTGAGTTTCTTTCTCTCACAGAGGATTTTTTTGGTTTAAATTTAATCATGTTGAGGATTTTCAAATGATTCTTGCCGGTTGCCCTATTTTATTCGGGGTAAGCCTTTTCTTTTTAAAAAATGGTCACATGATTTTCATCATGTCATAGAAGACATCAAAGAAGTCTCTATTTGGGTTAATATTCTTAATCTTTCTTTATTTTCTTTGTCAGAATGTTGTATTTCGAAAGTTGAGAGTAAGATTGGAATTCCATTGGTTGTGCATCTATTGACTGCTAAAAGTTATTGTCTGACATTTTTTAGGGTTAACATCCAGGTTAATGTGGATTTTGATTTACCTGATTATGTTACTCTCGTTACAATAGAAAAAAACAATTTATTCATTATATTTATGAATGAAACCTTTACTTTGCAAGACATGTTCTACTTTTGCTCATAGTCCTTCAAATTCCAGTAAATCCACTTCTTAGTAGAAATTTTAATAAGAAAATTATTTAAT
>JXCR01147196.1:363705-428161 GCA_002079205.1 Phalaenopsis hybrid cultivar
ATATATATATATATATATATATCCAATGATATTAACTTCTATTTGAATTGCCTACATAATATGGAAAAGATAATTAAATAAACTATATAAATATTTATGATTTATTCTAAAAGTTTCCTTCAAAAGGCTTCCACAAGATGGAATCCCACGTGAGGACACCAATCTTGACTTGAAGTTGCTTGAATGATAGCAGAACAAAGATATGTAAAAACCATCAACAAGTTCTCGGTTGAAAGAACATAAAGATGAGGATGGCACCAAAGTCTACTTCACATTGAAGTCCAAGAGACGGGCTTGTTATAAAAGTTATATTTTAATATTTTATTATCGTTAAAAGCGACGTGCTTGTGAAATATTAGATGTGTGCACATAGTAGTATCTCTGATATTGTCATGGTAGATTTTAGGTGTTTGAGAAGATTGAATACCAAGTTCATGAAGAAGAGATTGTACCCGGATGATTTGACAACGAGAGAAGCAAATACACGGTATTCGCTTATGCAGAAGAGTTAGCTACTGTCTATTGTTTCTTAAAGGCACATGAGGTGGCATGGTGGCCGAGGAACACAACACAATCACTCATGTATGTTCCATTAGTACTGTTCTAGACCCAATAAGCATCCAAGAATCTATGAAAGCAGGGAGAATCTGTGGATAAAAAGCGATAACGCATGGTGGCATGGGGATAGCATATAATCCATTTAACAGTTCCCCAGTGATTGGCTGTTAGTCAATAAATGAATTTGGTAGTTTTTGTTAAAATTTAAAGGAGGAAAGAGCCAAATGTAGTGAACCAATGGACTTTTGCTTAAGCTGGTGAAGCCAAATGTAGTGAGTGAAGTTATCAACTATTATATAGTATTTGGAGACGACATCATAAGTGGTGATTGGAGAAGTCCACAATTCAAAAATCAAAATAGATAAGTTCTACTGGCGGGAATGCAGTAACAAAGGAAATATTAAAATATAACTTATACCTTTTATTGCAATGACGTATCTTATAAGCAAACTAAGATCCAATAGATGAAGGTTCAAATCATGTTTATAGACTAGGTGATGTAGAATCACCGAAAAGCAGTGTCCAGATGATGATGCCATGGATTGGTGAATACGTGAGTGGTGGAAAGCACAAGAACAGGTTCTCTTTGCGGCCACTTATAGATGCCATGTTTTATTGCATCTTTCATGAGGATAGTTTTAATGTATAGATCTTTGACAAAAAAAGGAATGCGGTAAGAATTCAACAGAAAATATTATTTATGCAAAATTTAGAAACCAAAAAAAAATATTTTTGTCATAGAGGGTAATCAAAAAATATTTTTAAAGGAGAACGATGCTAAAACAAAGGAGAGTTGTTGAACTAGCATGAGGTGTGAGAAGTTTCCTCTAATACTTGAATCCATTGGCTATTGAGCATAAGATGAACGGCCAAATCTAGACCCAATCAATTATAATGTTCATCAGAATGAAGAAAAGTTAACAAACTCACCGGTGTGTGTCCATTCTTCCACAAAATAAAGTCATGGAATTCATGAGGTCTCCAAATCTTGAGACTGTTTGTAGATTCATGTTTAATTTGTAATTGATTGCAGATTTTCATTGTGCTCCTTGATTCTCATTATGTTATTGTCAATTTAAGCCCGGAAGATGATTACTCAAAGACTTCGCTGGCGGTCAAACTATGAGGATGGTTTTTCAATTAAGTGGTCTCCTCGCTTTGATTGTTATAAGGAACCATGTTCGGTTGAGTTGCTTTTCCTTGACCTTGAATTCACTACAACCAATACGTGTTTTCTCTTGGCTTATATTCTGAATTCTGCTACTATTAAACTCTTTAGATTGTAAGTGAATCATATTCTAGTTGAAATGAATCTTACCATTCCATTTTAGAATGATTTGGATTAGTTCCACTACTCATGCGTATTGACAGAAGATAGAGTTTGAAGGCATTCCTCAATATTACTCTTCCTGCTAAGTTTTTAGTCACAACTTCATAAGATGCTTCAAAGCTCACCCAGAATTAAGAAAATGCTCTTTCCGTGAGCCTAATAAACATTATATAGGGGAGTACTCAAATAAAGAAAATTAAGCTTCAAATGTAATAGCTACAGTTCTGAATTCTTCTAATTTGGTTTGTACAGAAAACCGTTAACTTGTAAAACTTGCCAGGAAAACAATGCTTTCCCTAGGTGTCCTTATAGCTCAAAAGAGGTTATCAACTCCATATATACATGTAATATCTTTAATCTAGATCCATTAGATATATTACTTCCTCATAATAATTCTGTTATTGAAGTTATTGGCAAACAAAACATTTCAAATTATCTTTCATTCAATCTCTTTATTCTAGATTCATTAAATGAATTATTTCGTCATGATAATTCTATTATTAAAAAAATTGATGATTAAAGTTTGCAGTCTTATAACTCTAATAACAGTATTCATGGTATAGATGAATTAGTAGACAAAAAGTTTCAAATGCTTTCTGCTAGGAGGGACGAAAATAGAAATAAAATACATCACAACTCTATTAATATTTACATGATTCAATCAAAAGACTATATAAAGGGGACTCAAGGGGTTCTCCCCCTTGAATAAAATGCACTCTTAGGATCTGTTTGGGGCAGCTGCAACTTATTAATAAGCTGNGGACAAAAAGTTTCAAATGCTTTCTGCTAGGACGGACGGAAATAGAAATAAAATACATCACAACTCCATTAATATTTACATGATTCAATCAAAAGACTATATAAAGGGGACTCGAGGGGTTCTCCCCCTTGAATAAAATGCACTCTTAGGATCTGTTTGGGGCAGCTGCAACTTATTAATAAGCTGTTGTGCAGCAGCTGCCCCAGGAAGCTGCCGCACGGAAGTTGCTGCGATGAAACTAGTTGGTTGTTTTTTTTCTGCGGTTTGGAAACATCTGTACGGCAGTTGTTTTTGGACAAATGATTATTCTGCCCCTGTGTGATAATGTTGTTTGTAACAAAACTGTCATATCCATATATTTGATACTTTAAAAGCAAAAATTCACTTCAGAACAGTACAAAAATCCAAATAAACATCTCACTTAACAATGAGTATCAATATTGTTAAAAAAAAAAGAAAAAAAAATTATTGAAATTACATTTAATAATATGATAATAGTAATTTCAAAATGCAGAAGGCGTTCGTCACGAGCGACGCCGTCCTCCAGAGATGCTATCCATTGATTACTGTCGGCAGTGGAATCCTCCAGACCGTCTGCCCACCGGAAGAGGTTGGGCACCTATAGTACTGTCTCTCGTAGATATGCATCTGACGTGATGTAAGTAGGGAAGACTGAAGTCCGCAGTGACAGAGCAATTGTCAAGAGGGCCCTGAAATTTTGGAGCTCGTCTTTCTTGAATGCTACAAAAGACAATCAATTAGTCATAACAGAAGCTGAAATTGCCCAAAGAAGTAATTATTTACAGTTTTTTGTAGGCGTGGGGTCTCAGAAAACTAAGCATACCAACCAGGTGTGAGGTCTAAGAGAACTCAGCTTACTAACCAACAAATCTGTCACTACAAAAAGACAGCAGACCTTGTAAGAAACTGAGTTCTTGGTTACCTTTAGCCCACGTAAAACCAAGCTCGTGCACCTAAAAAGGCCATCCAGAAGACCCTCAAAAATCATATTATCGAAAAAAAGAGAGGAACTTGGTTGCTTGCAATATGATTTCACATATGACACCAATCAACAGCGACTAACAGGTCATCTAGAAAAACCCATAAGATCAAACGTCTCATCATAGATCTTTTAGACCCACAAAAAGAAAAACAAATTAAATGCAAATGAAACACATTTGAATAGTGTAAAAAACCAAAACAATCAATATCAAATATATAAGAAACGAAAATAAACATGAACAATATAAAATAAACATGTAGAAATTGATAAAAGAAGTAATTACAGTCTTGTGCAGCCGTGAGTTCTCAAAGAACTCAGTATATCAACCAACGAATCTGACAACAAGAAGGCAGTAGACCATGTCAAAAAAGGCTCTTATTTGCCTTTAACATACATAATACCAAACTAGTGTCTGTTACATATGTATATCACTAAAAAAAGCTTCCAGAAGAACCTCGGAAAACGCTGCACCGAAAAGAAGAGTGGAACTTGGTTGCCTTCATTAGAATTTCACTTGTGAGAAGAACCCATAAAATCAAACATCTCATCATCAACGCCTCAAATCCACCAAAACAAAAACAACTGAAATGCAAGTGGAAAAAACACTTACAAATAGTGTAAAAAGCTCGCATAATCAAAATCAAATATAAAAAAAACATAAACTGAACAAAATACAAATATTACTGAATAATGTACAAATAACAAAATAATAAATATTTCAATCATCATCCTACTATTATATCAGTAATTTGTCCTCTCACTCTGTTATCTAGCTTGCACCATCCATGTCTGCAGTACAGGTGACATAAGCATCAATCTCATGCTGTGACAAAGAATCTCCAAAATGATACTCAAATGCTTCAACAAGTACATGCTCATGATGCTCATCCCGCCTGACAGAAATCGATGTCGTTGCGGGAAGGATGTCACATAATGAAATTGTGGAGTGCTACCGTGACAATCATAATCCACACTTGTTTGGGAAATGAAGAAGATGACATATCGCGCATTATAACTCATTTCTTCATCTAAACACCGAAAATCCTCTCAATGACACCGCGTAAAAAGGAATGTCTTTTATTAAACATTTCTTTTCTGTTTCATGTTACATTGTTTGCTTGCTCAAATTCAGGTATATGGTATCTCGTATCATGAAAGAGCTTGAGGTACTCTTGCTGCAAAGGATATCCAACATCAATCAAGTAGTATTTAACAGATATGCACTGCATAAATAGTTGTGACGTAAAGTTGAATTACAAGAGTAGTTGAGTCTCAAGCGTACCTGTAGGAGGATGTGAGGAGTACTTGTTATGCTGCATTGCAGCAGAAAATTCTACTACCATGCACATTGTCCTCCCAACCAGTCATGACAAAAGTGAAACACATGTTGAAGTAGCACATAGTCATGACATTCTGCATTAGGGACCCACATCGGCCGATGAATGTGAACTTCTCATTATTTGGAACACGTGCATCAACATGTGTTTCATCCATTACCCCAATGCAATTCTAAAAAGATAAAGATGGGTTACATGATAATGTTTTTTTTTTCGTAAATTGAATGTAGTAAATTTAGGACATTATCTTAAGGAAAAACATGTACCATGCATCGTGTGAAATCTATATGGAGTTCGTTCGAAAGTTAGATCTGTTGGTTTTATGACTTGTGCAGTAAAACTCACAAATTTCTTCAACACCACTGAGAAATATCTACATATTGTCTCAGAGGAGTGCTGAAAATGCTTCATTGGTCCTCACATTGACTCGTTCTGGGATAATATGTAGAGAGTTATCGCCAATACCTCTTGTGAAGTCATCATCAAAGAGTCATGATTCCTGTGGAGTACCTCCAACAGATCGTTGAATAACGCTTGTGTCATGCAGAACATTATGTTGAATCTTGTTGGTGGCCGGCAAGCAACTCCCGAACCCATTGATCCCCAACATATGCGGATGTCATGCAGGGGGAGCGATCTATGTAGGAGTTGTAATACTCGTATATCATGCATATGACAGCTGCAACTCTCCTTCTGCATCTTTCTCTGGTAGCATCCATGTATATCAGTATTGTATTGACAGACACAGAAGCATCAATAAATTAGTTACAATTGCATTTGGTACAAACAACACAATAAACATATAAGCATAATCATATAAGCATCGCTGAATAAGACATGCACCAAGCTGTTTAAATTTCCATAGCAAAATAAAAAAAACACAGAAACATAAATATCACAAGTGAATGTAAATAAAAAAAGTTCTCTCAAATGTTCTTGTGATCATAAAAACGTTGTAGGCACGCCACCCTACGGTTCTAAAAAATCTTGATGAAAAAACCTCTATGGGTCAGATCTTCAAGCAATACTACCGCAAACAAGTACAACGGCAAATCCTAAAAAATTTCCCGAGTTGTATTCAAAATTTGCACGACCTGGTCGATAGAATTTGCTTGAAATGTGTGGGGTTCAGCGCTGCAAGAGGCAACTAGCTGTGATATCTGGCTTCTAAGGAAAGCAATTCCAACTTTCTTTTTATTCTCAACCCGCTGACGTTTGGAACGACAGGTGGACTCAACTTGATGGAGGTTTGGGTTGGGGACTTTGGTTGAATCACCTGATTGGTTGGCTCCCAAGTTCTCGGGGGTGCCACCAAATCCTGTCTCACTAGGGGCACGTGCATAGTCGCCCGTAGCAATGACACCCCAAACATTTGATCCAACTTCTCCTTCAACTCAAGATATAGTTCACTAATTTTAAATTTCTTTGCAACTTCTCCTTCAACTCAGACTGATTTTAATTTTTTTTGCAGTGAGCACCACCTACAAATTCATAACATCTAGTTTAATTTAAAAACAAAATGAAATTCTCCAAATTAAAGGAAATGTCAAAAATGCTTACAGAAAATCATTCTGCCCACCACTCATCGGAAGCATCAATAGTTTGTTTCACCAAATCCCACCACAGACTCGTTGATTCTCGTTTCAATTCCTTCCAAATTTTTCAAACTTTTTCTTTAATTGCATCAAATCGTACTCCTTGTTTGTATTTTCCTTGAATTTTCTGATAATATTTTGCCACCCTTTCTTTTTGAAATTGGTATGAGACCTATTTCCCAAATCGATCTCCTTGAGGCAAAAATCACAAAATATTATTTTGATTTCTTTGTCCCACAGTGCGGGTGTACCAACCTCTTTGGTTTTACCCATTGTATTACTATGATTAAAAAAACAAAGTTACATAAACAAAGATGCAATATATGCACATGCTAACAATCAACCAGCCCAACCACAACCCACAACAGAGCCACCACAAACCATAGCAACAACCACCACCACAAGCCACAATCCAAACCTAAAGCAACGACCATCATTTTTTGGCCTAAGCCACAAAACCATCACCTCAAGCCACAACCACCAACCCCAAGCCACATCCACCACCGCAAGCCACAGTCATCACTTATTGGCCCAAGCCACAGCCACAAAACCCTCACCCCAAGCCACATCCACCACCTCAAGCCACAGCTACCACCTCAAGCNCCTACATAATCTGGACAAGACAATTAAATAAACTATATAAATATTTATGATTTATTCTAAAAGTTTCCTTCAATAGGCCTCCACAAGATGGAATCCCACCTGAGGGCACCAATCTTGACTTGAAGTTGCTTGAATGATAGCAGAACAAAGATATGTAAAAACCATCAATAAGTTCTTGGTTGAAAGAACATAAAGATGAGGATGACACCAAAGTCGACTTCATATTGAAGTCCAAGAGACGGGCTTGTTTTAAAAGTTATATTTTAATATTTTATTATCGTTAAAAGCGACCTGCTTGTGAAATATTAGATGTGTGCACATAGTAGTATCTCTGATATTGTCATGGTAGATTTTAGGTGTTTGANGAAGTTGCTGCGCAGAAACTAGTTGGTTGTTTTTTTCTGCGGTTTGGAAAGATCTGAACGGCAGTTGTTTTTGGACAAATGTCAATTCTGCCCCTGTGTAGTAATGTTGTTTGTAACAAAACTGTTATATCCATATATTTGATACTTTAGAAACAAAAATTCACTTCAGAACAGTACAAAAATCCAAATAAACATCTTATTTAACAATGAATATCAATATTGTTAAAAAAAAGAAAAAAATTATTGAAATTACATTTAATAATATGATAATATTAATTTTAAAATGCAGAAGGCGTTTGTCACGAGCGACGCCGTCCTCCAGAGATGCTATCCATTCCCGATTACAAAAGACAATCAATAGTTTGAAGTCGGGCACCTATAGTACTGTCTCTCGTAGATATGCGTCTGACGTGATGTAAGTAGGGAAGACTGAAGTCCGTAGTAGCAGAGCAATTGTCAAGAGGGCCCTGAAATTTTGGAGCTCGTCTTTCTTGAATGCTACAAAAGACAATCAATTAGTCATAACAGAAGCTGAAATTGCCCAAAGAAGTAATTATTTACAGTTTTTTGCAGGCGTGGGGTCTCAGAAAACTCAGCATACCAACCATGTGTGAGGTCTAAGAGAACTCAGCATACTAACCAACGAATCCGTCACTACAAAAAGACAGCAGACCTTGTAAAAAACTAAGTTCTTGGTTACCTTTAGCCCACGTAAAACCAAGCTCGTGCACCTAAAAAGGCCATCCAGAAGACCTTCAAAACCCATATTATCAAAAAAAAAGAGGAACTTGGTTGTCTGCAATAGGATTTCACATATGACACCAATCAACAACGACTAACAGGTCATCTAGAAAAACCCATAAGGTCAAACGTCTCATCATAGACCTCTTAGACCCACAAAAAGAAAAACAAATTAAATGCAAATAAAACACATTTGAATAGTGTAAAAAACCAAAACAATCAATATCAAATATATAAAAAACGGAAATAAACATGAACAATATAAAATAAACAAGTAGAAATTGATAAAGGAAGTAATTATAGTTTTGTGCAGTCGTGAGTTCTCAAAGAACTCAGTATATCAACCAACGAATCTGACAACAAGAAGGCAGTAGACCTTGTCAAAAAAAGCTCTTGTTTGCCTTTAACATACATAATACCAAGTTGATGTCTGTTACATATGCATATCACTAAAAAAAACCTTCCAGAAGAACCTCGAAAAGCGCTGCACCGAAAAGAAGAGTGGAACTTGGTTGCCTTCATTAGAATTTCACTTGTGACACCAACCAACAGCGACTAACAGACCATCCAGAAGAACCCATAAAGTTAAACATCTCATCATCAACGTCTCAAATCCACCAAATCAAAAACAAATGAAATGCAAATGAAAAAAAACACTTACAAATAGTGTAAAAAACCTGCATAATCAAAATCAAATATAAAACAAAAACAGAAACTGAATAAAATAAAAATATTACTGAATAATGTACAAATAACAAAATAATAAATATTTCAATCATCATCCTACTATTGTATCAATAATTTCTTCTCTCACTCTGTTATCTAGCTTGCACCATCCATGTCTGCAGTACAGGTGGTGGAAGCATCAATCTCATGCTGTGACAAAGAATGTCCAAAATGATACTCAAATGCTTCAACAGGTACATGCTCATGAAGCTTGTCCCGCCTGACAGAAGTCGATGTCGTTGCGGGAAGGATGTCACATAATGAAATTGTGGAGCACTACCGTAACAATCATAATCCACACTTGTTTGGGAAATGGAGAAGATGACATATCACGCATTATAACTCATTTCTTCATCTAAACACCGAAAATCCTCTCAATGCCACCGTGTAAAAAGAAATGTCTTTTATTAAACATTTCTTTTCTGTTTCGTGTTGCATTGTTTGTTCGCTCAAAGTCAAGTATATGATATCTCGTATCATGAAAGAGCTTGAGGTACTCCTGCTGCAAAAGATATCCAACATCAATCAAGTAGTATTTAACATATATGCACTGCATAAATAGTTTTGACGTAAAGTTGAATTACGAGAGTAGTTGAGTCTCAAGCGTACCTGTAGGAGGATGTGAGAAGTTGTACTTGTTATACAGCATTGCAGCAGAAAATTCTACTACCATGCACACTGTCCTCCCAACCAGTCATGACAAAAGTGAATCACATGTTGAAGTCGCACATAGTCATGACATTCTGCATTAGGGACCCACATTGGCCAATGAATGTGAACTTCTCATTATTTAGAACACGTGCATCAACATGTGTTTCATCGATTACCCCAATACAATTCTAAAAAGATAAAGATGGGTTACATGATAATGTTGTTTTTTTCGTAAATTGAATGTAGTAAATTTAGGACATTATCTTAAGAAAAAGCATGTACCATGCATCGTGTGAAATCTATATGGAGTTCGTTCGAACGTTGGATCTGTTGGTTTTATGACTTGTGCAGTAAAATTCACAAATTTCTTCAACACCACTGAGAAATATCTACATATTGTCTCAGAGGAGTGCTGAAAATGCTTCATTGGTCCTCACATTGACTCGTTCTGGGATAATATGTAGAGCGTTATTGCCAACACCTCTTGCGAAGTCATCATCAAAGAGCGATGATTCTTGTGCTCCAACAGATCTTTGAATAACGCTTGTGTCATGCAGAACATATTATTGAATCTTGTTGGTGGCCAGCAAGCAACTCCCGAACCCATTGATCCCCAACAAATGAGGATGTCATGCAGGGGGAGCGATCTATGTAGAAGTTGTAATACTCGTATATCATGCATATGACAGCTGCAACTCTCCTTCTGCATCTTTCTCTGGTAGCATCCATGTATATCAGTATCGTATTGACAGACACAGAAGCATCAATAAATTAGTTACAATTGTATTTGGTACAAACAACAGAATAAACATATAAGCATCGCTGAATAAGACATGCACTAAGCTGTTTAAATTTCCATAGCAAAATAAAAAAAATACAGAAACATAAATATCACAAGTGAATGTAAATAAAAAAAGGTCTCTCAAATGTTCTTGTGATCATAAAAACGTCGTAGGCACGCCACCATACGGTTCTCAAAAATCTTGATGAAAAAATCTCTATGGGTCAGATCTTCAAGCAATACTACCGCAAACAAGTAAAACGGCAAATCCTAAAAAATTTCCCGAGTTGTATTCAAAATTTGCACGACCTGGTCAATAGAATTTGCTTGAAATGTGCGGGGTTCAGCGCTGTAAGAGGCAACTAGCTGTGATATCTGGCTTCTAAGGAAAGCAGTTCCAACTTTCTTTTTATTCTCAACCTGCTGACGTTTGGAACGACAGGTTTACTCAACTTGATGGAGGTTTGGGTTGGGGACTTCGGTTGAATCACTTGATTGGTTGGCTCCCAAGTTCTCGGGGGTGCCACCAAATCCTGTCTCACTAGAGACATGTGCATAGTTGCCCGTAGCAATGACACCCCAAACATTTGATCCAACTTTTCCTTCAACTCAGGATATAGTTCACTAATTTTAAATTTCTTTGCAACTTCTCCTTCAACTCAGACTGATTTTAAATTTCTTTGCAGTGAGCACCACCTACAAATTCATAACATCTAGTTCAATTTAAAAACTAAATAAAATTGTCCAAATTAGGGGAAATGTCAAAAATGCTTACAGAAAATCTTTCTGCCCACCACTCATCGGAAGCATCAATGGTTTGTTTCACCAAATCCCACTACAGACTCGTTGATTCTCGTTTCAATTCCTTCCAAATTTTTCAAATTTTTCTTTAATTGCATCAAATCGTACTCTTTGTTTGTATTTTCTGATAATATTTTGCCACCCTTTCTTTTTGAAATAAGTATGAGACCTATTTCTCAAATCGATCTCCTTGAGGCAAAGATCACAAAATATTATTTTGATTTCTTTGTCCCACAGTGCGGGTGTACCAACCTCTTTGGTTTTACCCATTGTATTACTATGATTAAAAAAACAAAGCTACAGAAACAAAAATGCAATATATGCACATGCTAACAATCAACCAGCCCAACCACAACCCACAGCAGGGCCACCACAAAGCATAGCAACAACCACTACCACAAGCCACAACCCAAACCAAAAGCAACGACCATCATTTTTTGGCCTAAGCCACAAAACCATCACCTCAAGCCACAAACACCAACCCCAAGCCACATCCACCACCTCAAGCCACAGTCATCACTTATTGGCCCAAGCCACAACCACAAAACCCTCACCCCAAACCACATCCAGCACCTCAAGCCACAGGCACCACTTTTTGGCCCAAGCCACAACCACTACTTTTTGGCCCAAGCCACAACCACCACTTTTTGGCCCAAGCCACAGCCACAAAACACTCATCTCAAGCCACAGCTACCGCCCCAAGCCACAGTTAACAATTTTGACCCAAGCCACTGCACAAAACCCTCACCCCAAGCCATAGCCACCACCGCAAGCCACAACCAAAAACCATCAGCCCAACCCACAACCACCCCAAGCTCAATAACAATATTTGTTTTATCTCAATAACAAACTTTCAAAGCACAAGAAGCTTTCCCAACTTTAGATAATTCAAAAATATATCTATTTATTGGGCATGAGAGTATCAAAAGGCATTTTTTTATCTTAAAATTTGCAAAGTGAAAAAAAGGGCTCTAAAGTATATCTAAACTTCAATTTTTATACACGCCACCTTAGCTAGGTATAAAAATGTGTATTTCACTTTTAAGAAGTTAGTATTTTTTATTTGATATGAAAATTGTGTGTGGCATAGATGTAAGAAGTTTAAGTAGTGGACATGCAAATAAATGCGAATTGGGTGGTATGTACTAAAATTGAGTATATAAGGAAACAGTTTCAGCAATGCCAACATCTGTAAAAAAAACTGCACAAAAAATAATGCACTTTACTAGGCTCCGCAAAATAAATCGAGTGCAAATAAGCTATATGAAACTTTTCTCATTGATATCAGCAACCCAACAAGCATATAATAGCAAACAACAACAACCAACAAATACCAGCCATACAACTACTTGAGTATACATTGGCTCATGCAAGGAAAATACAATGAGTCTACAAAATGTTTTAAATATGTAAGCAACATACGAGTACAAGCTTTCATATTGTCAATTTTAAGAGAAGCACAACATAAATGGTAATATGCATATGTGAATCGAGTTACTCCACAGTAACTCAAGCGAAACACTTGTGTGGTTTCATAATATCAAAAAGAAAAAATGATTGAATTAAGAGTCCACATTTATTTGGATAAACTTGCATTGATTCATTGTTAACAAAAATCCTCTTATAATTAACATGCATTATTCCCCATTCATGATGAGCTAACTCATAAAAAATGAGTTAAATTTTGTGAGAACTAAGTTGATGAGGGTAAAGCATTTTGTGAGCCTTCAATTCCAATTCCTGACAAAACAAGCTTTTGTATCCAATGTACTCATACCACAATCAATATTTCTTCAAAGGAAGAGCCACTCGATATCCAAAAATTCTCACAAAATGAGGGTGAAATCTCTAGCTAGTGTCTTATCTACCATTTCATCAAATTTGACCCTCAAAACCCTCGGTAATCAAACATAAACAAAAAAATAGAGTCGGTCAGAATTTTTGGAGCCTGCAAAGGGATCAACCAATAGGTAGATATCTAAAATTCAAAAAAATCAAAAACACCAACACCACCGACACCACAACCATCACCACCACGATCGTCCCCAAGTCCTCCGACCATATCGGCATCTCCACAACTTCATCACCACAGCCACAACATCCATTATCATCACCACTTCAAAATTTTTCAAAGAAATATCAAAATAGCGCGCAAAACATCAGAAAAAATCAAATAGAAACATCAAAATCCGAAGCCTACATCAGAGCCATCAAGCGACTGAGGAAAGAAACAAGGAAACAAAGCCTTTCCAAAAATAGGTGAAAATCCACCAACAAAAGATAGGGAAGAAGGATACCGGAAGAAGAAGACGGCAGGAATGAGAGTTCTGGGTAGAGGAAGCAAGAGCACAGCCGGCTAGGAAGGTTAGAGCAGACCACGAACACGAAGAACATAACTGAATCATGAAGAGAAGCAGAGTAAAACTTAAGAGACAAAATGCGGGCCACGAGGTCGAACTAGTGGCCCGCGTTTAAATAAAAATGCCCCGCTCCGCACCTTGAATGGCGCCCCAAATGGGGCCTTAATATTTCTTATTTTTCAACTATAAATTCTTTGCACTTAATGTTTTAATATTTTCATTGAACGATTATAAAACCATTGCTTTAAAATAAATGTGGGAGAAAGCCATACGAGGAGATAATTACATTAGAAAAAAATCACATTCAAGAGATAGTTGATTTACCTGAAGGGAAAAAAAATTGTAGGATGAGAGTTTATATACATACATATATATCTAAACTAGTGGGAGACTAAAAAGATACCAAATCAGATTTTAAAGTAAAAGAATATTCCAACCATATGAAATAGATACATCTGCTCGAATTGCAAAACGGAATAAGATCTATACCACAAAGATTCATGTGCCCCAAAAGATAGTCAATTCGTTGATATATTTAGAAAAGAACTTCAAATCCTTCCATTCAAAATGCTGAAACAGTAAAGCCCCAAATTCAGCGCACACCCATGATCTTGGATAGGAAAGGAAGTACAGAGCCACTGANGGCCCAAGCCACGGCCACAAAACACTCACCTCAAGCCACAGCTACCGCCCCAAGCCACAGTTACCAATTTTGACCCAAGCCACTGCACAAAACCCTCACCCCAAGCCATAGCCACCCCCGCAAGCCACAACCAAAAACCATCACCCCAACCCACAACCAACCCAAGCTCAATAACAATATTTGTTTCATCTCAATAACAAAATTTCAAAGCACAAGAAGCTTTCCCAACATTAGATAATTCAAAAATATATCTATTTATTGGGCACGAGAGTATCAAAAGGCATTTTTTTATCTTAAAATTTGCAAAGTGAATAAAAGGGCTCTAAAGTATATCTAAACTTCCATTTTTACACACGCCACCTTAGCTAGGTATAAAAATGTGTATTTCACTTTTAAAAAGTTAGTATTTTTTATTTGATATGAAAATTGTGTGTGGCATAGATGTAAGAAGTTTAAGTAGTGGACATGCAAATAAACGCGAATTGGGTGGTATGTACTAAAATTGAGTATATAAGGAAACAGTTTCAGCATTGCCAAGATCTGTAAAAAAAGCTGCACAAAAAATAATGCACTTTACTAGGCTCCACAAAATAAATCGAGTGCAAATAAGCTATATGAAACTTTTCTCATTGATATCAGCAACCCAACAAGCATATAATAGCAAAAAACAGCAACCAACAAATACCAGCCATACAACTACTTGAGTATACATTGGCTCATGCAAGGCACAACGAGTCTACAAAATGTTTTAAATATGTCAGCAACATATGGGTACAAGCTTTCATATTATCAGTTTTAAGAGAAGCACGATATAAATGGTAATATGCATATGTGAATCGAGTTACTCCACAGTAACTCAAGCGAAACACTTGTGTGGTTTCATAATATCAAAAAGAAAAAAATAATTGAATTAAGAGTCCACATTTATTTGGATAAATTTGCATTGATTCATTGTTAACAAAAATCCTCTTATAATTAACATGCATTAGTCCCCATTCATGATGAGCTAACTCATAAAAAATGAGTTAAATTTTGTGAGAACTAAGTTGATGAGGGTAAAGCATTTTGTGAGCCTTCAATTCCAATTCCTGACAAAACAAGCTTTTGTATCCAATGTACTCATACCACAATCAATTTTTCTTCAACGGAAGAGCCACTCGATATCCAAAAATTCTCACAAAATGAGGGTGCAATCTCTAGGTAGTGTCTTATCTACCATTCCATCAAATTTGACCCTCAAAACCCTCGGTAATCAAACATAAACAAAAAAATAGAGTCGGTCAGAATTTTTGGAGCCTGCAAAGGGATCAGCCAATAGGTAGATATCTAAAATTCAAAAAAACCAAAAACACCAACACTACCGACACCACAACCATCACCACCACGATCGTCCCCAAGTCCTCCGACCATATCGGCATCTCCACAACTCCATCACCACAGCCACAACTTTCATTATCATCACCACTTCAAAATTTTTCAAAGAAATATCAAAATAGCGTGCAAAACATCAGAAAAAATCAAATAGAAACATCAAAATCTGAAGCCTACATCAGAGCCATCAAGCGACTGAGGGGAGAAACAAGGAAACAAAACCTTTCCAAAAATAGGTGAAAATCCACCAACAAAAGATAGGGAAAAAGGATATCGGAAGAAGAAGACCGCAGGAACGAGAGTTCCGGGTAGAGGAAGCAAGAGCACAGCCGGCTAGGAAGGTTAGGGCAGACGACGAACACGAAGAACATAACTGAATCATGAAGAGCAGCGGAGTAAAACTTAAGAGACTAAACGCGGGCTACGAGGTCGAACTAGCGGCCCACGTTTTAATAAAAATGCCTTGCTCCGCACCTTGAATGGCGCCCCAAATGGGGCCTTAATATTTCTTATTTTTCAGCTATAAATTCTTTGCACTTGATGTTTTAATATTTTCATTGAATGATTATAAAACTATTGCTTTAAAATAAATGTGGGAGAAAGCCATACGAGGAGATAATTACATTAGAAAAAAATCACATTCAAGAGATAGTTGATTTACCTGAAGGGAAAAAAAATTGTAGGATGAGAGTTTATATACATACATATATATCTAAACTAGTGGGAGACTAAAAAGATACCAAATCAGATTTTAAAGTACAAGAATATACCCAACCATATGAAATAGATACATTTGCTCGAATTGCAAAACCGAATAAGATCTATCCCACAAAGATTCATATGCCCCAAGAGATAGTCAATTCGTTGATATATTTAGAAAAGAACTTCAAATCCTTCCATTCAAAATACTGAAACAGTAAAGCCCCAAATTCAGCGCACACCCATGATCTTGGATAGGAAAGGAAGTACAGAGCCACTGAATTAGCCAGGATGTTGGTGGGCAGCCAATATCATCGATAAATTCAAGGAATAATTTTGTTAAAAATTAAATTATTCAAACTACTATTCTGCATAAAATTATATAGATTTCTAAAATAATCTAAGCAACTATATGAATAAATCCCTTAAATGTATAATAAATAAATCAAGCTTTTTAGTCATTCCCATGTTTTTTTTATTAGTGTTTTTTAGGTTTGCATAATTGAGCAGAATACTTTTATTGATATCAAATGTTGGCTTAAATACAACTTAATAGAATCCTAAACTTAGGAAAGAAATAACATCCATACCTCCAGGATTACAAAAATCAAATCAAATTAAATAAAAATAGAAACTTATATAACTAACAGGAAATAAAGGAAAATACATAAATAGAAAATAAAAAAAATTAAATAAAATCTTAATATAACTTCTAACACTCTCTCTCAAGCTGAAGCATAGATGTCAACCATATTCAATTTGAACTTGAAATCATCAAATAACTAGCGAGGAAGATTTTTAGTGAGAATATCGACCAGTTGACCAGCGGATGGGACAAACTTAACATAAATCTCCCCAAAATTAAGTTTTCACTTAATAAAGTGATGATCAATCTCCATATGTTTGGTACGATCATATTGAACCGGATTATGATCAATGTTAATGATGGTTTTATTATCACAAAAAAACACAGAGGAGCGATAATCAGCACAAATAACTCGTAGAGCATGATGCACAACCAAAGGGCTTCACACACAACCAAAGGCATCAAAACTCAGCTTCACCACTACTATGGGCAACAACAAACTATTTTTTACTTTTCCAGTAACATGGTTCCCCCACAAGGAGCAATAACCTAAGATATATCTTCGATTGTGGACGGACTTGGCCTAATCAACATCTATAAACCACAACAGAGAACGAGGTGTAACTAGTGAACAACAAACTTAAGCTTAGTGAGCATTTTAGAAAGTGAAAAATCTGATGGAAGGTGATGAGATGGAGCTCTTAGGGTCATGCAAAAAATGGGTTACGACACTAACGACGTGTCAAATGTTTGGGTGCATGTGCAAGGTAAACAAGCTTACCCTAGCGGTGTTGGTAATGTGTTTTGTTCACCGGAACGATCTTGAGAACTTCAAGTAATTTCTCATTGGGATTCATTGGGACAGCTACTACTTTACAAAGAAGTAGATTAGTCTCGGTCAATAAATTCATCACATATTTGCGCTGAGACAAATAAATGCCCCGAGAGAACCAAGATACTTCCATCCCTAATAAATACTGGATGGAATCCAAGTATTTCAAATCAAAAGACACGGCGAGGATGGCCTTAAGAGACTCTAAGGCTAGCATATTGTTACCCATGAGCACAATGCCGTCGACATAGATGACAAGAATGGCAATACGTTCACCAAACGAATGGCGAAAAAATAACGTATGATAAAATTGGGCTTGAGAGAAACCATGACTCACTATAACTGGTGTAAATATGCCGAACCAAGCTCGTGGGGATTTTTTCAGTACATAAAGGGACTTTTGCAATTGCCACACTTATCCAGGATAAGAAGTCGAGTCAAATCTCAGTGGGAGAGAACAAAGCCTACTCAGCGAGATCGTCGTTAAGAAAAACATTCTTAAAGTATAGTTATAGGGCCAACTGAGATTCAAGGCTAAGGATGTATGACCCAAACAATATTTAGTTTAGAAACTGAAGCAAACGTTTCTTCATAATCAATTCCATAAGTTTTTGGATATCTTTTTACAACCAACCAAGCCTTGTTGAGTTCAAAGAAGCAATCAGAGTTAAATTTGGTGCTAAAAATCCACCTACAACCCACTGTTTTGTTTCCCCATATGAGATCAANGATTACAAAAATCAAATCAAATTAAATAAAAATAGAAACTTATATAACTAACAGGAAATAAAGGAAAATACATAAATAGAAAATAAAAAAAATTAAATAAAATCTTAATATAACTACTAACACTCTCTCTCAAGCTGAAGCATAGATGTCAATCATATTCAATTTGAACTTGAAATCATCAAACAACGAGCGAGGAAGATTCTTAGTGAGAATATCGACCAGTTTACCAGTGGATGGGATAAACGGAACAAAAATCTCCCCACAATTAAGTTTTCACTTAATAAAGTGATGATCAATCTCCATATGTTTGGTATGATCATACTAAACCGGATTATGATCAATGTTAATGATGGTTTTATTATCACAAAAAAACATAGAGGAGCGATAATCAACACAAATAACTCATAGAGCATGATGCACAACCAGAGGGCTTCACACACAACCAAAGACATCAAAACTCGGCTTCACCACTACTACGGGCAACAACAAACTATTTTTTACTTTTTCGAGTAACATGGTTCCCCCACAAGGATAAATAACCTAAGATAGATCGTCGATTGTGGACGGACCTGGCCTAATCAAAATCTTTAAACCACAACAGAGAAAGAGGTGTAACCAGTGAACAACAAACTTAAGCTTAGTGAGCATTTTAGAAAGTGAAAGATCTAATGGACGGTGATGAGATGGAGCTCTTAGGGTCATGCAAAAACTGGGTTACGACACTAACGACGTGTCAAATGTTTGGGTGCATATGGGCAAGGTAAATAAGCTTACCCAAGAGGTGTTGGTAATGTGTTTTGTTCACCAGAATGACATTGAGAACTTCAAACAATTTCTCATTGGGATTCATCGGGACAGCTACTAGTTTACAAAGAAGTAGATTAGTCTCGGTCAATAAATTCATCACATATTTGCGTTGAGACAAATAAATGCCCCGAGAGAACCAAGATACTTCCATCCCTAATAAATATTGGATGGAATCCAAGTATTTCAAATCAAAAGACGCGGCGAGGATGGCCTTAAGAGACTCTAAGGCTAGCATATCGTTACCCATGAGCACAATGTCGTCGACATAGATGACAACAATGGCAATACGTTCACCAAACGAATGGCGAAAAAATAACATATGATAAAATTGGGCTTGAGAGAAACCATGACCCACTATAACTTGTGTAAATATGTCGAACCAGGCTCGTGGGGATTTTTTCAGTACATAAAGGGACTTTTGCAATTGCCACACTTATCCACGATAAGAAGTCGAGTCAAATCTCAGTGGGAGAGACCAAAGCCTACTCAGCGAGATCGTCATTAAAAAAAACATTCTTAAAGTATAGTTATAGGGCCAACCGAGATTCAAGGCTAAAGATGTATGACCCAAACAATATTTAGTTTAGAAAATGAAGCAAACGTTTATTCATAATCAATTCCATAAGTTTTTGGATATCTTTTTACAACCAACCGCGCCTTGTTGAGTTCAAAGGAGCAATCAGAGTTAAATTTGGTGCTAAAAATCCACCTACAACCCACTGTTTTGTTTCCCCATATGAGATCAACCATATTCCAAGTATGGTTGTGTCGCAGGGCATCCATCTCCGTCCATGACAGCAGTCTTCCAGAACAGGATAGCCAACGAGGCCTCAATAGAGGATGGGAGATAACCACCCGCCAAGGATATAGCAAATACTTTCTAGGACGGAGATAGGATGTGAAACGAGACAAATTTCACCATGGGATTAATGGGGTGAAGTGTACATGACTGTACTATCTGTGTAACAATAGGAGACTCCCATAAGTAGAGAGAGGATCGTACCGGGGACATGACCGAAGCAAACTCCAAGACCTACAGCAGGGCAGCGGGCTCAACGATAGGGGTATTGAAACGAGTCTCAACAGAGGGCTTTGCACAACGAGTATAGATACGAAGAAGGGGTGGCGAAGTTGGTCGAGCTGGAGACAAATTCAATGGTGTCAGAGGTGCACCGGGGATAGTGGCTATAGGAGCAAGAAAAAGTCCACCAGAGTCCAAAAGGAAAAGCGTCCAAAATATCAAGCTCGGTTTCACTTGAGGCAGTGTTAGGGAAGGGGACATTTTCCAAAAAGGAGACGTCGGCACTAACATAGATTTTACTGGTGGTAGGATAAAAACACGGGTAACATTTTTAAACGACGGAATAGCCAAAGAAGAAACATTGAGTGGGGACCAAATTTACTACGTGTCGGGGCTGCGCATCAAACAAAGGTCGTGCATCCTAAGATTTTGGGTTCTATTGAGGAGAATGGGTTGGTTGGAAAACATGGCATCAAAACGGAAAATGGGTTGTGAAAGTTATGGGTTATTGTGATGAGGTAGGTAATGTTAAGGACAAAGACATTCAAAAAATGCTTAGGAACATTAATTTGAAATATAATAAAATGAGAAACTTCGAGGAGGTGTTTATTTTTTCACTTGGTTATCCCATTTTGTTGGAGGGTATCCTTACAGGAACTATGATTGAGGATGTCTTTACTAACCAAGAATTCTCTCAATACAGAGTTAAAGTACTCACGATCATCGTTGGTCCGAAAGACTTGAATAGTGCTTTTGGATTAGGTTTGAATGAAGAAGAAAATTTTTAAATGTGACAGTAGCTTCAAATTTATCTTTTAATATATAAACCCAAAATATCTGAGTGCGGGCATCAGTTAGAGTAATGAATCACCGTTTCTTGGTATAACTTGAAGTTTTGAGAGTATCCATAAATCACTATAAATCAGTGAAAAGGGGGAGAAAGAAGTGCAAGAATGAGATGGATATGATACACGTAGATATTTAACTAATTGACAAACTTCATATTTAAAGGAAGATAAATTTTTATCAAAAAACACCAAATGAAACAATTGTTTCAAATAATGAAAGCTAGGATGACCCAAACGATAATATTAAATTATACTTAGACATGCAGCAAAACGGGAAAAACTATAACTATGAGATTGACTGCTGACATTGTCAATATCATTTTCTTAGGAAAAATAGAGCCCAGCTATCTGCTTAGAAGTTTCAGTTATCCTCCCCGAATGACGATCCTGAAAGACACAAAACTCACATGTTAACTTACTGATCATAAGAGGTTACACTTAGCAAAGGAACATGTAACACGGATTCAAAATCAGCCCGGCTGCTAGTAAATATAACCCTTTACCCGCAATGGAATTAAAGGAGCTGTCAGCAATTTCAATTGTATCTCGCCCGGAACGAGGAGAAATGTCAAAGAAAATGAGAACACTTGGTCATGTGGTCCGTGATACTTGAGTTGATAATCCACAGACCCAAAGAAGCAAAACCAACGAGATCCGTAAAGTCATTACTTTAACGAGCATGAGAGATCAACGGGCCTAGGGACAACTAACTAGATCCAAGCCACTTAATCAAATATTCCATCGAAGTTAATAGAGTCCGCCACAGACCCGAAGAAGTAAAACCAACGAGATCCGTAAAGTCATTACTTTAACGAGCATGAGAGATCAACTGGCCTAGGGAGAGCTAACTAGATCCAAGCCGCTTCATCAAATATTCCATCGAAGTTAATAAAGTCCCGCAAGTCGGGAATGGTCCAAGTAGGGGTCGACTAAACTGTTTTGGATTTCAAGGTCGTAGTGAGACTTATTTTCCAGTCTCCCGTGGAGCTTTTAACACTTATCAAAGGTATGGCAAACTTTGTGGCAAAAAATCACATGTGGAGTGATTGGCTCGAGATGGCTTGGTAGAGTATGGAGTACTGTTGGAGACTAAGACTGACGACCCAGTTGAAGTAATTAAGTTGTCAAGCATGCCAATTCTCTGAATTTCTTCGCGATGGATTCCGCTGAATGCTTTTCGTGGTTGAGGGAAAAGGGTCACGACCAAGCATACGGTCGTGGACTTAATCAAGATCCTTATTTAGGCCAGCTAAAAATTGAAACATGCGATCATTTTCCAAAAAATTATGGAAGAGGGAAAGCTCTGCTAGAGAGTCTGAAGTGTAGTCGTAGTATGGTCACATTTCATCCTTAAAACAAACAAGTCATTGAAATATTGGGTCACCGTCTTCGATCCTTATTTAGCCTTGTGAACCTTATTAGAAACTTTATAAAGTTGTCCAAAATTATATATCCCAATAAGTATCTCAAACGGCAACCCAGAAGGCACTTGCAGATAGAAGAAACATGTAAGAACGACCAATAGAGGTCATCATGGAATTAATTAGCCATGACATTGTTGACATCATTTTGAGGTCATTTCTCTTCTCCTTGGATCCTAGGATCTAGCTCTAGGGATTCCTATTGACTATCTTAGAAAATTAGTATTGGAATCCATCTCCTTAAAAATTTCAGCTACTTCCTATTTCTCTTGTGATTTCTAGCATTGATGATCTCAAAACCATCGTCGTATGTTCAAGTGGTTAAGGACTATCATGTGGAGAATCAAGGAGAAGTTCCTAATAGGATCTCAAGCCCTAGAAAAACCACTTCAGGACTTTATCATCACACACACAAAAATGCACAAAATTCACTAAGTTGCACAAGATCGAACTATAATTGAGCTTAAAGGATGGGTGAAAATGCGAACTTCTCCGGACGACCTTCGATAATGAAATGGACTGCGCCAACGCGTTCGGGATATCAATTTTAGCTAGGAAAGACATCTATATTGCCATAATTCTACACACGAGTAAATTATACGCAAATCGATGAATTCGTCAAAACGATCTCTGATGACGAAACGGACTGCGCCAACGCATCTGGAACATCATAATTACCTAAAAAAGAAATCTATTTTGTTATGTTGTGACGCATGAATAAAATGTACAAAATGAAATTTTTATTTTTTAAATATTAAATACTTTTATATTTATATTATTACTTATAATATTAATTTTAATCCTAAACCCTATTTNCAGCCAACGAGGCCTCAATAGAGGATGGGAGATTACCACTCGCCAAAGATATAGCAAATACTTTCTATGACAGAGATAGGATGTGAAACGAGACAAATTTCACCATAGGATTAATGGGGTTAAGTGTACATGACTATATTATCTGCGTAACAATAGGAGACTCCCATAAGTAAAGAGAGCATCGTACCGAGGACATGGCCGAAGCAAACTCCAAGACCTACAGCAGGGCAGCGGGCTTAACGATAGGGGTATTGAAACGAGCCTCAACAGAGGCCTTTGCGCAACGAGTATAGATACGAAGAAGGGGTGGCGAAGTTGGTCGAGCTGGTGACAAATTCAATGGTGCCAGAGGTGCACCAGGGATAATGGCTGTAGGAGCAAGAAAAATGTCCACCGGAGTCCAAAAGGAAAAGCGTCCAATAAATCAAGCTCGGTCTCACTTGAGGCAGTGTTAGGGAAGGGGACATTTTCCAAAAAGGAGTCGTCGGCACTAACATAGGTTTTATTGGTGTTAGGATAAAAACATGGGTAACATTTTTAAACGGCGGAATAGCCAAAGAAGAAACATTGAGTGGGGACCAAAATTTACTATGTATCAGGGTTGTGCATCGAACAAAGGTCGTGCATCCTAAGATTTTGGGTTCTATTGAGGAGAATTGGTTGGTTGGAAAACATGGCATCAAAACGGAAAATGGGTTGTGAAAGTTATGGATTATTGTGATGAGGTAGGTAATGTTAAGGACAAAGACATTCAAAAATGCTTAGAAACATTAATTTGAAATATAATAAAATGAGAAACTTCGAGGAGGTGTTTATTTTTTCACTTGGTTATCCCATTTTGTTGGAGGGTATCCTTACAGAAACTATCATTGAGGATGCCTTTACTAACCAAGAATTCTCTCAATACAGAGTTAAAGTACTCACGGTCATCGTTGGTCCGAAGGACCTGAATAGTGCTTTTGGATTGGGTTTAAATGAAGAAGAAAAATTTTAAATGTGACAGTAGCTTTAGATTTATCTTTTAATATATAGACCCAAAATATCTGAGTGTGGGCATCAGTTAGAGTAATGAATCACCGTTTATTGATATAACTCGAAGTTTTGAGAGTATCCATAAATCACTATAAATCAGTGAAAAGGGAGAGAAAGAAGTGCAATAATGAGATGGATATGATACACGTCGATGTTTAACTAATTGACAAACTTCATATTTAAAGGAAGATAAATTTTTATCAAAAAACACCAAATGGAACAATTGTTTCAAATAATGAAAGCTAGGATGTCCCAAACGATAATAATAAATTATACTTAGACATGCAGCAAAATGGGAAAAACTATAACTATGAGATTGACTGCTGACATTGTCAATATCATTTTCTTAGAAAAAATAGAGCCCAACTATCTGCTTAGAAGTTTCAACTATACCGAATGACGATCCCGAAAGACACAAAACTCTCATGTTAACTTACTGATCATATGAGGCTACACTTAGCAAAGGAACATGTAGCATGGATTCAAAATCAGCCCGGCTGCTAGTAAATCTAACCCTTTACCTGCAATGGAATTAAAGGAGATGTCAGCAATTTCAATTGTATCTCGCCGGGAGCGAAGAGAAACGTCAAAGAAAATGAGAACACTTGGTCATGTGGTCCGTGATACTTGAGTTGATAATCCACAGACCCGAAGAAGCAAAACCAACTAGATCCGTAAAGTCATTACTTTAACGAGCATGAGAGATCAACGGGCCTAGGGAGAACTAACTAGATCCAAGCCGCTTAATCAAATATTCCATCGAAGTTAATAGAGTCCGCCACAGACCCGAAGAAGCAAAACCAACGAGATCCGTAAAGTCATTACTTTAACGAGCATGAGAGATCAACTGGCCTAGGGAGAAGTAACTAGATCCAAGCCGCTTAATCAAATATTCCATCGAAGTTAATAGGGTCCGACAAGTCAAGAATGGTCCAAGTAGGGGTCGGCTAAACTGTTTTGAATTTCAAGGTCGTAGCGAGACCTTTAGCAGTGGAGACTTAATCGAAGACTTATTTTTCAGTCTCCCGTGAAGCTTTTAACACTTATCAAAGGTATGGCAAACTTTGTGGCAAAAAATCACTTGTGGAGTGATTGGCTCGAGATGGTTTGGTAGAGTATGGAGTACTGTTGGAGACTAAGACTGACGACTCAGTTGAAGTAATTAAGTTGTTGAGCATGCCAATTCTCTAAATTTCTTCGCGGTGGATTCCGCTGAATGCTTTTCGTGGTTGAGGGAAAAGGGTCACGACCAAGTATACGGCCGTGGACTTAATCAAGGTCCATATTTAGGCCAGCTAAAAATTGAAACATGCGATCATTTTCCAAAAACTTATGGAAGAGGGAATGCTCTGCTAGAGAGTCTAAAGTGTAGTCGTAGTATCGTCACATTCCATCCTTAAAACAACCAAGTCATTGAAATATTGGGTCACCGTCTTCAATCCTTATTTAGCCTTGTGAACCTTATTAGAAACTTTATAAAGTTGTCCAAAATTATCTATCCCAATAAGTATCTCAAACGGCAACCCAGAAGGCACTTGCAGATAGAAGAAACATGTAAGAACGACCAATAGAGGTCATCATGGAATTAATTAGCCATGACATTGTTGACATCATTTTGAGGTCATTTCTCTTCTCCTTGGATCCTAGGATCTAGCTCTAGGGATTCCTATTGACTATTTTAGAAAATTAGTATTGGAATCCATCTCCTTAGAAATTCCAGCTACTTCCTATTTCTCTTGTGATGTCTCACATTGATGATCTCAAAACCATCGTCGTATGTTCAAGTGGTTAAGGACTATCATGTGGAGACTTAAGGAGAAGTTTCCAATAGGATCTCAAGCCCTAGAAAAACCTCTTCAGGACTTTATTATCACACACAAAAAAAATACACAAAATTCACTAAGTTGCACAAGATCGGACTATAATTGAGCTTAAAGGATGGGTGAAAATGCGAACTTCTCCGGATGACCTCCAATAATGAAGTGGACTGCGCCAACGCGTTCGGAACATCAATTTTAGCTAGGAAAGACACCCATATTACCATAATTCTGCACACGAGCAAATTACACGCAAATCTATGAATTCGTCAAAACGATCTCTAATAACGAAACAGACTGCGCCAACGCATCTGCAACGTCATAATTACCTAAAAAGGACATCTATTTTGTTACGTTGTGACATATGAATAAAAATGTACAAATCAAATTTTTATTTTTAAAATATTAAATACTTTTATATTTAAATTATTACTTATAATATTAATTTTAATCCTAAACCCTATTTACCCTCTTTCCCTTACACTAACCTTCATTTGACCCCCGCGGCTTGATCAGGTGTTTGGCTCACTCTCTCTGCGTGCCCTAGCTCCCTTGGACGATCCACGCAGTCGCCTCCCTTCTCTCGACTCTTCTCCTTCCTCGCATGGCCGCTCGACCTTTCGGCTCTCCAATTGCAGGAGATGGGTTGGCCGACCCTTCTCCTTCTCAAAGCTTTACCTTCTCCTTCTTTATTGTGACGATTCCTTCCCCGTCGTTTGATTCGACCAGAAAGCTGTGGTAAATATGGCTGTCCCGCTCTCATTTATGCCTATAAAAAGGCTTCTGAAGGTACTTTCTGAGTTGTTGAAAATTTTTTGAGAGAAAGGAAGGCTGAGGTTTTTGGTAGTTGTTCGAGGATTTTAGAAGAAGAAGGCTTTGCCGAAGTTCCTTCTCGGCTAGGTCCTTCTGTGCTGGGTGTTTGGAAGCTTAGTGGCATTTTTTTTGTTGTTTTTTTTTAAGAAATCTCGAGCAAGGTACTTCTTCCTTCTCTTCTCTATTCTGTTTCCCTGCTTGACACATATTGGAGATGTTAAAATAGGGAGTGCATACATGAGGCTTTGTTTTGTTTTAACTGATATTTCATAATGACATTGATATCAAGTATTGGGCCTCTAATACTTTATTGGATCTGATTTAGAAGTTCTATGCTGATTAGTTGAAATAGCAGTTTAGGGAAAGCATGTTTTGATCCATTGTCACATGCAAATCTTCTTCTTACGCTTCTATCATTTTTATACTTGTATGCTGAAAGTTGTAGCCTTCTTTCTTTTCTCCTTGCTGAATTAATTTATTGTTAAAGAAAGAGTAATTTTAGGGGAAATGATTGCTTGCGTTTTTTTTCTGAAGTCACAGTTATAAACTCTGAAATGATATTTGTTCATATAGAATTCAAGCTGAAAATGAAATATTGATGTTTTTTAATATTGTTATTTCCGTCCAAATAAAAGCTGGAAATTTTTCCCTATTTTGACCCATTTGGTGGGCTCGGTTTTGGCTTATTTTGGGATTAAACGTTAGCTGGAAATTTTGCTCTGTTTTCCCCATTTGGTGGCTCACTCCTGTTGGGCTCGGTTGGTCTGTCATGGTTTTTTCTGTTTCCCTTTCCTGTTGAGCTCGATTTACCTTTGATGGCTCTCTGTTTTATCCTTCTGGCTGGGCTCGGTTTGTCTAACATGTCATTCTGTTTGCCGCTCTTGTTGGGCTCGGTTTGGTTGGAGATTCTCCAGATAACTTTCCTTTTGGGATTGTTGTTGATAACCAAGTTTGTCATCCAAAAAAAAATTATGATTTCAATATGTGCTTCTATGTGGGAATGCTAGATATAAGCAGACCAACTCACTATCATGTCTTATTTGATGAAAATGGTTTCAGTTCGGATGATTTACAAGAGCTTGTTCATTCACTCTCTTATGTATATCAAAAGAGCATAATAACAATGAATGTGGAGGTTTTCCCTTGCTGTCCCTACTCGTGAGCATATATTGGGGGTTTGGTTGTGCTTTTTCTGGTCTCTACTCATGGGCTTGTATGTGATTTTGGTTGTGCCTTTTCTTGGTCTTACCGGTGAGCCTCTATCTTCTTTCTTATCCCTACCCATGAGCCTGTTGAAGTTTTATTCGGGCTCATTTTGCTCTCTTGATTTGCCCNTGCACTTAACCTTCATTTGACCCCCACGGCTCGATCAGGTGTTTGGCTCACTCTCTCTGCATGCACTAGCTCCCTTGGACGATCCACGCAGTCGCCTCCCTTCTCTCGACTTTTCTCCTTCCTCGCATGGCTGCTCGACCTTTCGGCTCTCCAATTGCAGGAGATGGGTTGGCCGACCCTTCTACTTCTCGAAGTTTTACCTTCTCCTTCTTTATTGTGACGATTCTTTCCCCGTCGTTTGATTCGACCACAAAGCTGTGGTAAATATGGTTGTCTCGCTCTCATTTCTGCCTATAAAAAGGCTTCTTAAGGTACTTTCTGGGTTGTTGAAAATTTTCTGAGAGAAAGGAAGGCTGAGGTTTTCGGTAGTTGTTGTTTGAGGCTTTTAGAAGAAGAAGGCTCTGCCGAAGTTCCTTCTCGGCTAGGTCCTTCTGTGCTGGGTGTTTGGAAGCTTAGTGGCCTTTTTTTTCTGTTGTTTTCTTTTAAGAAATCTCGAGCAATGTACTTCTTCCTTCTCTTCTCTGTTCTGTTTCCCTGCTTGACACATATTGGAGATATTAAAATAGGGAGTGCATACATGAGGCTTTGTTTTGTTTTAACTGGTATTTCATAATGGCATTGATATCAAGTATTGGGCCTTTAATACTTTTATTGGATCGGATTTAGAAGTTCTATGCTAATTAGTTGAAAAAGCAATTTAGGGAAAGCATGTTTTGATCCCTTGTCACATGCAAATCTTCTTCTTACGCTTTTGTCATTTCTATACTTGTATGCTGAAAATTGTAGCCTTCTTTCTTTTCTCCTTGCTGAATCAATTTATTGTTAAAGAAAGAGTAATTTTAGGGGAAATGATTGCTTGCGTTTCTTTTCTGAAGTCACAGTTATGAACTCTGAAATGATATTTGCTCACCTAGAATTCAAGCTGAAAATGAAAGATTGATGTTTTTTAATATTGTTATTTCCATCCAAATAAATGCCGGAAATTTTGCCCTATTTGACCCATTTGGTGGGCTCGGTTTTGGCTTCTTTTGGGATTAAACGTTAGCTGAAAATTTTGCTGTGTTTTCCCCATTTGGTGGCTCAATTTTGGTTAAATTTTAGCTGAAAATGCTGCTTTTCTTTCTTCCCCATGTATTGGACTCATTTTGGCTCAAAAGTTTATCAGTTGTTTGCTCTCTTTTGCTGGGTTTAGTTGAGCTGAAATCATTTTTTTTATTTTGTTCCATTTGTTGGACTTGTTTTTTGTTTGGCTAGAACTCTATTTGTTTTGCCCCTTTGTTGGGCTCGGGTTTACCTGTTATGGTTATTTGTTTTGCCCCTTTGATTGGGCTTGGGTGTACCTATAATGGCTGTTTTTGTTGCCCCTCTTGCTGGGCCCGGTTGGTCTGTCATGGTTTTCTCTGTTGCCCTTTCCTGTTGAGCACGATTTACCTTTTATGGCTCTCTGTTTTATCCTTCTGGCTGGGCTCCGTTTGTCTAACATGTCATTCTGTTTGCCGCTCTTGTTGGGCTCGGTTTGGTTGGAGATTCTCCAGATAACTTTCCTCCTGGGATTGTTGTTGATAACCAAGTTTGTCATCCAAAATAAAATTATGATTTCAATATGTGCTTCTATGTGGGAATGCTAGATAGAAGCAGACCAACTCACTATCATGTCTTATTTGATGAAAATGGTTTCAGTTCGGATGATTTACAAGTGCTTGTCCATTCACTCTCTTATGTATATCAAAAGAGCATAATAACAACATATGTGGTGGTTTTCCCTTGCCGCCCCTACTCGTGAGCATATATTGGGGGTTTGGTTGTGCTTTTTCTGGTCTCTACTCGTGGGCTTGTTATGTGATTTTGGTTGTGCATTTTCTTGGCCTTACCCGTGAGCCTCTGTCTTCTTTCTTATCCCTACCCATGAGCCTGTTGAAGTTTTATTCGGGCTCATTTTGCTCTCTTGATTTGCCCTAGCCATGAGCACTTTTATATTCTTTAAATTGGTATTGCACTTAGCTAATGTGAGAAGATTTTAATGAGGGTTGGAATTCAATGGTTTTGATATTGGCATGATTTTTGGAAGTTTAGAAGGTTGCCCTCTATGGATTATTTTCCTTTATTTTNTCTAATATGAGAAGATTTTAATGAGGGTTGATATTAAATGGTTTTGATATTGGCATGATTTTTGGAAGTTTAGAAGGATGCCCTCTGTGGATTATTTTCCTTTATTTTGTGAAATATGAAAGGCTCTTACAACTTCATTTTGAGGAAGCATAAGGTTGATATGAATCAGATTCATGAAGGATTTGAAATCTCATAAAATTGTCATTCACGAAAGAGTTTTTTTTTGAAGTTTGACATTAAGGTTTGGATAACATAAATGTCACATTTAGTTCAGGCTTGGGCGTGTGATTATGTAAGTGATGGTGGAGCCGTGTATACAATTGTCACATTGATTCGGGTTCGTTTCGATCTGTTTGAAACAAGATTTGGAAGGGACACTCTTCTTGGGTTGATCCATTTATTAAATTTGAGAAAATGATATCGTTCTTGGATTGATGCAAGGATCTTGGGCCCTCCTTTTCAGATCTTTTCGTTAAAGTTTTGAGGGTTGATTCACCCTTCGTCTTTTCGATCTTTTGGGTGGATCAGTTCCTCCTCTCTCTCATCCCCATTTTTATTCTTTTTTCCCTTGCTTCTTGGTTCGGTTTTTTGTGCTTATGTCTGACACATAAGTGCTCATATATAGTCTTTTGCTATATGTGAAACCATCGAGCAAGGTCGCAAGTAGGTCAGTTTTGTTTTGGAGCTTAGGGCGATAATGACAAAGGCACACCGGTGATAGAGTAGAATGATATTTCATCCTACGACATTAGGACCCAATCATGAGACCTGATAAACTGTAGGATGATAGTATCATTCACTGACACAAGACTAGCGGGGAACCCGTACCTTCTTAGGTTGTTGGCGGTTGTACGCTCGACGGCGCGATCAACTTGTGGACAATCATAATTTTTCAAAACTGATAAGAACAAAACATGATAGAACATATACAATATTTATAAAACATATTTTTACTACAAAATTGATACAACTTCTTTTTGTATGCCTGAAATTCATGTGCATGATAAAATATAATTTTCAAATATATTATAACTTGATTGTCCACTTGTTGATTACCAGTACTGGGCTAAAGAGTATCCTCCTAAGTTAGGTTTAGTAGGACACCCTTCTAGTTGAGTGACAGACTCTATACATCTGAGTGATCGATAATAGCCTTCGACGTCCCTTGAGTATAAATATATAGTATCTAAACCTAGGCTCGACCTGAGTGCTTGCAGTTTTCTTTCTTCAGATTTTTCGTGCGATTTTATTAGAATTTTTGATAAAGCACTCACGGTCTTTTTCCGGGATCTTCCCGTGTTTTTGATCACTTTCTTTGAATTGTCATTTGTTGTTTTTTGCTTCGAGATTTCCGTCGTGAGTAATTTACCGATTTTCTCGAGTTTTCATTCGTCGTGGGTCATTTGCCACTCTTTCTCGAGTTTTCCAGGTGGTATTTTTTTTGTTGATACAATGCATGCTAGCTCATTTCTTAAATTTTGTTACTATACTTACACCTGCTACTATTTCTTTTACAGACTATACCTTAAAATAGGAGGCCAGTAGTTGGTTTCATAGGAGGTACCCGGCAGCAGATCGTTGACTAAACAATTACATGTACACTTAAAATTAACATCGAATCCAAAGGTGCTACGACGGAGAGCTTGGAGCGAACACCATGGACAACACGACGAGGACACACAGAGGAGCAACTTCGAGATGAATTTGCAACATCAAAACAAGTTCATGTCAACTAAACATTTTCCTTAGTTAAAATAACAAGTTATAGGACTTCGAGGTGGTTTGCTTAGCGCAACGTAAATCCTCACCATATCTTTAAGTTTTTGCACAACTTTGTTGTGCAATTATAAGTCCTAACACTTTTAGGATTCCGAGATTACTATCTGGTACAATGTAAATCCTCCTATCTTTCTAGGCTATTTGAACATCAGATATCGTGCGAATGTAAGTCCTAAATTCTAAAAAGAAATTGTAGGATTAAAAATTGAATAACATTATTTCAAAGACAAAGTCAAACAATAGAATAGTTGGGAAATCACCAAGGTTCCCCCTGGATCTATGATATCTTCTACTCTTCATTCATTTGAATTCCTTAAAATAACTGTTTCTATTTGAGTCACTCCCGTTTGATTTTCCCGTGTCCAATTTTGGAAACCTAAACTTTAAAATCTGGAAGGTAAAACCACTGATCTTAATCGAGAGTTTTCTTAAGTGACCCCGGTCATTTAAGATGTAATTAACTATAGGGGTTTGTCTCTATAGGGAACTTAGAACACAGAAAAAATAAACCTTATATAATCCTTATATTAGATAGGGGAACTTGTCGGTCATACATAAAAGATTTTTCAGACCAAACAGATGTCACAAACTTCTTAGTTAGGTGGTTGAGCCTACTGTCAAGTGGTATGCTTATTCTTCGTGATAATGTATTACTTGTGATATCGCGCTCAACCGACCAAACTATTCAATGTGTGAGACTCGCTTGGTCTCATTTATTTTTAAATTAAATTATTACTTTTAAAAATCATATTTACATTAAAACTATTTTCATATTTTATAAAAATCATCATTCCTTTCTTTTCAAAATAACGACCGACAGATATAACTATAGAATTCTCCACTTTCCACACAACATATGTTGGGCCAGTTTTTAAAGGTTCTCGAATCGTACCAGTGAGATGGTTAAATTTAACCCAACCTTTGACAAACCACAAAACAACTTGAGACCATTAGAAAAAATTGGAACCGTTGAGTTTATGAGTGGTAATTAAGAAATTCATATAGTGTTCAGATCCTCTAGTCTACAGATAATTGAGGTAGATGTTGAACCTCCGATAAAATCAAGAACAGCGTCGGACGAAATCTCTGAGGCTGAGGAATCAGACACGGCTCCAACGGAGCCAAAGGAGTGGATTGGTTGCCAAGGCATGGAAGGAGTCGATCCTTGCATCACACAACTTGTAGGGAAGATTTTCTGATTGTATTAAGGTTTTCCGACTGGAAGAGGGACTACAACAGGGAAATCCGTCTACAGAGAGGGGTACGAGAAAAGACAGAAGGAAGATTTCTTCTGCAGAAAGAAGACAGGAAGAAGGCCTGCAGAGAGAAAAACTGCGANAATGTGTTAATTTTATTTGCTTCAAGGAGGTACCTTTTCCCCTTTTGTGTCTTGCCCTGTTTTCGATTTTGCCCTGCCGAGCCCCTNAGATCTTACTACTTCATTTTGAGGAAGCATAAGGTTGATATGAATCAAATTCATGAAGGATTTGAAATCTCATAAAATTGTCATTCATGAAAGAGTTTTTTTTGGAAGTTTGACATTAAGGTTTGGATAACATAAATGTCACATTTAGTTCAGGCTTGGGCGTGTGATTATGTAAGTGATGGTGGAGTCGTGTATACAATTGTCACATTGATTCGGGTTCGTTTCGATCTGTTTGAAACAGGATTTGGAAGGAATACCTTCTTGGGTTGATCTATTTATAAAATTTGAGAAAATGATATCCTTCCGGAATTGATGCAAGGACCTTGGGCCCTCCTTTTCAGATCTTTTCATTACAAGTTTTGAGGGTTGATTCACCCTTCGTCTTTTCGATCTTTTGGGTGGATCAGTTCCTCCTCTCTCTCATCCCCATTTTTATTTTTTTTTCCTTGCTTCTTGGTTCGGTTTTTTGTGCTAATGTCTGACACATAAGTGCTCATATATAGCCTTTTGCTATATATGAAACCATCGAGCAAGGTCGCAAGTAAGTCAGTTTTGTTTTGAAGCTTAGGGCGATAATGACAAAGGCACGCCGGTGATAGAGTAAAATGATATTTTATCCTACGACATCAGGACCCAATCCTGAGACCTGATAAACTGTAGGATGATAGTATCATTCACTGACACAAGACTAGCGGGGAACCCGTACCTTCTTAGGTTGTTGGCGGTCGTACGCCCGACGACGCGATCAACTCGTGGACAATCATAATTTTTTAAAACTGATAAGAACAAAACATGATAAAACAAATACAATATTTATAAAAAATATTTTTAAACAAAATTGATACAACTTCTTTTTTTATGTCTGAAATTCATGTGCATGCTAAAATATAATTTTTAAATATATTATAACTTGATTGTCCACTTGTTGATTACCAGTACCGGGCTAAGGAGTATCCTCCTAAGTTAGGTTTAGTAGGACACCCTTCTAGTTGAGTGGCAGGTTCTATACATCTGGGTGATCGATAGTAGCCTTCGACGTCCCTTGAGTATAAATATATAGTATCTAAGCCTAGCCTCGACTCGAGTGCTGGCAATTTTCTTTCTTCGGATTTTTCGTGCGATTTTATTGGAATTTTTGGTAAAACACTCGCGGTCTTTTTCCAGGATCTTCCCGTGTTTTCGATGACTTTCTTTGAATTGTCATTTGTTGTTTTTTGCTTCGAAATTTCCATCGTGAGTCATTTGCCGATTTTCTCGAGTTTTCTTTCGTCGTGGGTCATTTTTCGCTCTTTCATGAGTTTTCCAGGTAGTATTTCTTTTGTTGATGCAATGCATGCTAGCTCATTTCTTAAATTCTGTTACTATACTTACACCTGCTACTGTTTCTTTTACACACTATACCTTAGAATAAGAGGCCAGTAATTGGTTTCATAGGAGGTACCCGGCAGCAGATCGTTGACTAAACAATTGCATGTACACTTAAAATTAACATCGAATCCAAAGGTGCTACGACGGAGAGCTTGGAGCGAACACCATGGACAGCATGACGAGGACACAAAGAGTAGCAACTTCGAGAAGAATTTGCAACATCAAAACATGTTTATGTCAACTAAACATTTTCCTTAGTTAAAATAACAAGTTATAGGACTTCGAGGTGGTTTGCTTAGCGCAACGTAAATCCTCACCATATCTTTAAGTTTTGCACAACTTTGTTGTGCAATTATAAGTCCTAACACTTTTAGGATTCTGAGGTTACTGTCTGGTACAATATAAATCCTATCTTTTTAGGCTATTTGAACGATCAGATATCGTGCGAATGTAAGTCCTAAATTTTAAAAAGAAATTGCAGGATTAAAAATTGAATAACATTATTTCAAAGACATAAAGTCAAACAATAGGATAGTTGAGAAATCACCAAGATTCCCCCTGAATCTGTGATATCCCCTACTCTTCATTCTTTGGATTCCATAAAATAACTGTTTCTATTTGAGTCACTCCCGTTTGATTTTCCCGTGTCCAATTTTGGAAACCTAAACTTTAAAATCTAGAAAGTAAAACCACTAATCTTAATTGAGAGTTTTCTTAAGTGACCCCGGTCATTTAAGATGTAATTAACTATAGGGACATGCCTCTATAGGGAACTTAGAACACAGGAAAAATAAATATTATCTAATCCTTATATTAGATAGGGGAACTTGTCTGTCATACATAAAAGATTTTTCAGACCAAACGGATGTCACAAACTTCTTAGTTAGGTGGTTGAGCCTACTGTCAAGTAGTATGCTTATTCTTCGTGATAATTTATTAATTGTGATATCGCGCTCAGCCGTCCAAACTATTCAATCTGTGAGACTCATTTGGTCTCATTTATTTTTAAATTAAAGTATTACTTTTAAAAATCATATTTACATTAAAATTATTTTCATATTTTATAAAAATCATCATTCCTTTCTTTTCAAAATAACGGCCGACAGACATAACTATAGAATTCTCCACTTTCCACGCAACATATGTTGGGTCAGTTTTTAAAGGTTCTCAAATCGTACCAGTGAGATGGTTGAATTTAACCCAACCTTTGACAAACCACAAAACAACTTGAGACTATTAGAAAAAATTGAAATCGTTGAGTTTATGAGTGGTAATTAAGAAATTCATAGTGTTCAGATCCTCTAGTCTACAGAATGATTGAGGTAGATGTTGAACCTCCGATAAAATCAAGAACAACGTCGGACGAAATCTCTGAGGCTGAGGAATCAGACATGGCTCCAACGGAGCCAAAGGAGTGGATTGGTTGCCAAGGCATGGAAGGAGTCGATCCTTGCATCACACAACTTGTAGGGAAGATTTTCTGATTGCATTAAGGTTTTCCGACTAGATGAGGGACTACAACAGGGAAATCCGTCTACAGAGAGGGGTACCGACCTTGGAGAAAAGACAGAAGATTTCTTCTGTAGAAAGAAGACAGAAAGATAGCCTGCAGAGAGAAAAACTGCAAGGAGTTCCAACTGTAGGAAGGGAATTTGACCACGCATGTAGAGGTCTAGAGGCTAGGTTAAGATTTCTTTCTCTAATACCATATAGGTTTGGTGAATTGAGCAGAATACTGTTATTGATACGAAATATTGGCTCAAACACAACTTACTAAAATCCTAAAGCTTAAGAAAGAAATAACACCCATATCTCGAAGAGTACAAAAATCAAATCAAATAAACTAAAAATAGAACTCATATAACTAACCAGAAATAAAAGAAAATAAATGAATAGGAAATAACAAGAAAAAATATCCTAATATAACTTCTAACAAATTTCATTTTAAATATTAAGTACTTTTAAAAAAAAGTAGTTACATCGATAAAATATTTTAAATAATAAAAACATTTCATCGAATAAAAAATCTATGTATTTTTTTCAATTAATTATATCTTTGAATAATATAAAAAAAACACAATGGAAAGAATTTTTTTTCATTATTTAAAAGTTTAAGAAAACCTTAAATCTAATTGATTTATTGATCTAACTTCAAATTATTTTAAAATTTTTTACTAGATATNTAATAAAAAATCTATGTATTTTTTTCAATTAATTATATCTTTGAATAATATAAAAAAACACAATGAAAAGAATTTCCTTTCATTATTTAAAAGTTTTAAGAAAACCTTAAATCTAATTGATTTATTGATCTAACTTCAAATTATTTTAAAATTTTTTACTAGATATTTTAATTTTGATAAAGTCCAAAAACATTATTCAAAAATTTTAATCTAGCGTATTTTTAAAAATCATACCAAAATTTATCATTTCTATCCTTCTAAATAAGCGTACATAATCATCATTTGTTTTGTAATAAAACAAAGCGTCTTTCAATTAATGAGAGAACAAAAGATTAATAATATTTTCTGGACATTATTATATAGCATCTAGTTACTATAATTATTATAATGACAATATTTTAATCCACCTGTGCACTGCATGGGTTGTGCAGTAGTAATATTTGCAGTGCCTCCTACTGCCAAATCCAAGACCCGTCAAATAAGATCAACACATGACCTTAGTACGTGATTTAGAAGCATCCCTTGTCCTCCAAAAGAATTAATCCTAACATATGAGCACACAAAATTCTAAAATAAACGACAACTTGCGAAAGTTAGAATGATANTCCTGTGCACTGCATGGTTTGTGCAGTAGTAATATTTGCAGTGCCTCATACTGCCAAATCCAAGACCCGTCAAATAAGATCAACGCATGACCTTAGTACGTGATTTAGAAGCATCCCTTGTCCTCCCAAAGAATTAATCCTAACATATGAGCACACAAAATTCTAAAATAAACGACAACTTGCGAAAGTTAGAATGATAAGAGAAAAATATATAAACGTTGGCATATACAACATGATTTCCATTTGCAAAATAACTTGAATAAAATATTGACAAAGAATAAAATTTGTGAACATACCACATTAGATATTCCTTGAGCATCCAGACATTCAAAATCAACTGGGACTTGGCCATCTTTAGGGACAAGTAATGCATTGATGTAATCACTTGGCTGTACAAAGTACCAAAAACAGTGAAAAAGAAGAAGAAAATGTACTGCAAAAAAAGGCTAATAAAAGAAATTACGAATTTATGTAAGTTTGTATTAAAAACAGTATCATTAACTGCCACTGGCTGTTGATAGAAAGTAAAATGCAGCCAACAATTTGTACTAGCAGTATTGGAGTGGCTTACATATCCAAATATGGCTAGCATAACACAAAAGCATATGCTTACTTTCAATCAGAGTAACAAGGCCCATTGTTCATTCAACGGGATTGGCTTCGAGGAAAGCGGAGAGTGATAGCCAGGGTAGAGGTTCATACAAAGAGGGGACTACTAACAAGTCTTTAATAGAAAATGGGGATAGATTGAACGGAGTCCCACATCAAAAGGAAAGGAAAGATTGTAGGTCTATACAAGTAAAGAAAAAGATTCACATATTGGAGGCACCAAAACTTCCCTTGTTAAGTGTGCTAGTGATGGAACACTCTGTTAGATCAGCACCTAAAAGCAAATTTATCTTTTATTAGCTTAAATGCAATTTATTCTTTTGTCATTTATTAAGGTTTTGGATTTTAGATAGATTTTCTTCCTCTTGAATTGTAAGAATTGAGATAGATCTCCTACCTCTGAAATTGTAGATGTTTGTCCTTTACTTTATGTTCGCAATTATATTGTTTGTTTTAGGGAAATAAAATATTTATTTTGCCCTAATTTCTACAGAGATTCCAAACCAATTGATATCAATGCATTGATTCTAGGAAGCAAAGATTCTTAGAACTGATCTTCATAGATCCGTAACTTTCTTCATTGCGTCAACAAAGAGATTGCTGCTTATTGGGGTAAAGTGTCGTGATTCCCCTGGTGGGGAATGAGATGATGGAATCACAATGTCCAGAGCGCTCAATTAGACCTAATATTGTGATACGGATCTAACGCGAAGGCACAAGACTATCGCGGGAAGTGATCACCTTTGTTGACCTCGCTTTCGGTCGAGGTGCAGTTTTCCCCTCCTTAGTAGCCTGGGATCTAGCCGTAGGATCTTTCTGTCGACTACTCCTAGAAAACTAGTTAAGGAGTCCTCTCCATTAGCAATTCTAAACTTTTCTTCGCTTAACTTGACGTTCCATATATTAGTTTTGATCGCTATTGCTTAGCAGGTAAGGCTACTCTGAAGGAATTCAGGGAGTATTCCTATAGGACTGTCGGCCTTAGGATTGGTTGTACTAGTTGATTTGGTGTCGCTGTCCTGTTTTATTGAACTCGTATCGGAATTTTAATAGGATTTGTACCGCAACGCGTTTTTGACCCGATCGACGATGAGGTTGCCCGGACGACTCTGGATGACGAAACAGATTGCGTCGATGCGTCTGGAACATCGATTTTACCTAGGGGAGACATTCGTTTCACTGCGACGACGCGTTTGGGGAAGGATATATAATTTAGGTGTAATTATAATCATAAATGATATTTATTATTATTATTATTATTATTATTATTATTTATTAAAACCTAAATCAATAAACTCCACTCCCCACCGCTTTTCNAAAAGATTCACATATTGGAAGCACCAAAACTTCCCTTGTTAAGTGTGTTAGTGATGGAACACTCTGTTAGATCAGCACCTAAAAGGAAATTTATCTTTTATTAGCTTAAATGCAATTTATTATTTTATCATTTATTAAGGTTTAGGATTTTGGATAGATTTTTTTCCTCTTGAATTGTAAGAATTGAGATAGATCTCCTAACTCTCAAATTGTAGATGTTTGTCCTTTACTTTATGTTCGCAGTTATATTATTTGTTTTAGGGAAATAAAATATTTATTTTGCCCTAATTTCTACAGAGATTCCGAACCAATTGATATCAATGCATTGATTCTAGGAAGCAAAGAATCTTAGAATTGTTTTCTTCCTAGAACTGACCTTCATAGATCCGTAACCTTCTTCATTGCGTCAACAAAGAGATTGCTGCTTATTGGGGTAAAGAGTTGTGATTCCCTTGGTGGGGAAAAAGATGACGTAATCACAACGTCCAGAGCGCTCAATTAGACCTAATATTGTGATACGGATCAAAAGCGAAGGCACAAGACTATCGCGGGAAGTGATCGCCTCTGTTGACCTCGCTTTTGGTTGAGGTGCAGTTTTCCCCTCCTTAGTAGCCTGGGATCTAACTGTAGGACCTTTCTGTCAACTACTCCTAGAAAACTAGTGAAGGAGCCCTCCCCGTTAGCAATTCTGAACTTTTCTTCGCTTGAGTAGACGTTCCATATATTAGTTTTGACCGCTATTGCTTAACAGGTAAGGCTACTCTGAAGGAATTCAGGGAGTATTCCTATAGGACTGTCGGCCTTAGGATTGGTTGTACTCGTTGATTTGGCGCCGCCGTCCTGTTTTATTGAACTCATATCGGAATTTTAATAGGATTCGTACCGCAACGCGTTTTTGACCCGATCGACGACAAGGTTGCCCGGACGACTCCGGATGACGAAACAGATTGCGCCGATGAGTCCGGAACATCGATTTTGCCTAGTGGAGACATTCGTTTCACTGCGATGACGCGTCTGGGGAAGGATATATAATTTAGGTGTAATTATAATAATAAATGATATTTTTTATTATTATTATTATTTATTAAAACCAAAATCTATCTACTCCCCTCCCTACCGCTTTTCTCGAACCCATGGGCCTCAACCCTAGCTCTGTTCGTTCGTTCGCCTGGCCCGCGTCCTTCCTGTGTCATTGGACCTTCACTCCTGCGCTCGCCTCCTGCACGCGAGACAATCTTGCAGACGACCCATCCCCTTATTATTGTCGAGGATCCTATCCTCTGCGAGGATCGTATCCTCTGCTCTCGACCCTCCTTGCCACAGAACGTGGCCTCTGCGAGGATCGTATCCTCTGCGCTCGATCCTTCTGTCGTATCTTCTTAATCATTTTTCTCCTCTGGTATATATTAGAGCTCGGTTTTGTAGCCCGGGGGGTATGCCGAAAATCTCTGAGGGAGGAAACTCTGTCATTTTCTTTTCTCACTTCTTTAATTTCCTAGTGCTTGAATTGGTTTCCTCTTGCTGTTGGAGGAGTTGAAGTTGGGGAGTGCCTTTAAAGTTAATGTGTNTGCACGCGAAACAATCTCGCAGACTACCCATCCCCTTATTATTGCCGAGGATCCTATCCTCTGCGAGGATCGTATCCTCTGCTCTCGACCCTCCTTGCCACAGAGCATGGCCTCTGCGAGGATCGTATCCTCTGCGCTCGATTCTTCTGCCGTATCTTCTTAATCATTTTTCTCTTTCTCTGGTATATATTAGAGCTCGGTTTTGTAGTCGAGGGGGGGGGGTATGCCGAAAATCTCTGAGGGAGGAAACTCTGCCATTTTCTTTTCTCACTTCTTTAATTTTCTAGTGCTTGAATTGGTTTCCTCTTGCTGTTGGAGGAGTTAAAGTTGGGGAGTGCCTTTAAAGTTCATATGTTACTTTCATTTGCTTCAAGGAGGTACCTTTTCCCCTTTTGTGTCTTGCCCTGTTTTCGATTTTGCCCTGCCGAGCCCCTGTTAGCTCGGTGTGATGGGTGATACAGTATGCTTACTTAGTTGGCACTTATATTTTTGAATACATGATACTCAAGCATCTAGGAATAGAAGTGCAAGCACACTTTAAGGGCTAGATTTAATTACCTGTTTAGAAGGATAGAATTATAGCATGTTATCGGCTTTTCTCTTTTCCCTACTTGCTTAAAACGGTAAAACTATGGCATATTTCTATTACTGTGAATAAGAAAGTTGAAACGTGGCTTTGAGACGATGCTAGCTCCTCTTTTCTCTTTTTGTTCAAAAGCAAGTTGGAATAATTGAAAATGTAGCTTTGAGCTGATGTCGGCTTCTCTTGCAAGCATGTTGGGATATGTATTATGAGGCTTTTCATCTATTCTTATTTAACATGAGATATTGGAGAGTTTATTTGGCCTTTCATGCATGTTTGGGGGCTCAGCTTTGGTTTCTTATGGCTATTCCTTGCTTGAAATACATGTTGTGGGAGGATTTATTTAATTCGACAAGTCTTGTAACTTGTTTTGGTGGTTGGGTTTAGCACCTCACGAGGCATCACTTTATTTAAACTTCTTTGGTTCTAAATGGGTCGGTTTCACCTTGAAGTAACTGGAACTTTAATTTTTGTTAAAGCTTGAGTTTCTATCTATGCTTGGGCCCTGTTTTAGCCTTGAGTGGCTCGGTTTCGGCCTCCATTGAGGGCTCGGTCTTACCTGCTCTAGCTCTTGACTCTTGTCTGATTATGAGGCTTATTTTTGTTTGATTTGGGATGTGGCTTTATTCTTTTTGCCCCTACTGGTTTTCGGTTTACCTAAAAATTACTGGGTTTCGATTTGCTATCATATACAACATTTTATTAGCCTTTAAAGCTTTGATTTGATCTTTTTAGGGGCTCGGTTTTCACCTTGGAAGGGTTGGAGGCTGGGTTGAGATCTTGTCTTGGGTATGTGAGCTTTACTTGTTAACCTTAAGGGATTTATTTTGGCTTGATTTGGGAACTCGGTTTGCTTGTTTTAGCTCCTACCCGAGAGCGTGTTGTGGTGTTTATTCCTGTCCCTGTTCCATAGCTATAGGAAGGTTCGGTTTTACTCTGATTGGGAGCTCGGTTTTGACTTGTTTTGCCCTTGCCCGAGAGGTGGCTTTGGGTTTTGACTTTTACTGGCCTTAGCTCCTACCCGTAAGACCTATTGGGGATGGCTTTATTTAATCTAGTCCGTCTTGTTGTGCTTGAAGATTTGCATGATTATTGATGGATCAAATCTGTTATTCCAAAATGAGGGTTATATCTTGTACTCTCTTATGTATATCAAATATCTTCATATAATTGATTCGGGTTGCCTTAGTCGTGAGTCTCCTCTTCTTCTGTGCCTCGGGTTGCCTTGGCCTTGAGCCTCTTTTGGCCTTGGGTTGCCTTAGCCATGAGCCTCCTCTCCTTCTGTGCCCTGGGTTGCCTTGGTCGCGAGTCTCTTTGGCCCTATTTTGCCTTGACCAAAAGTCTTAGTGGCTATACTCTCCTCTATTGACCCCGGCCGTGAGCATTTATTTGGTTCTATGAGAAGATTTTATGCTTATTTGATATACGAGGCCATTGATTAATTTGGAAGTTGGAAGATCCTGATTTTTGCATGGGTTTGGGAGTACTAGTGATGGTATTCTCCGACTTATTTTCCTTTTGTGAAGTTTGGAAGATTTCTAAGTCTCATTTTGGAAAAGCATTTGGTTAGAATAAATTAATTTCGTAAAGATGCCTTCGGGAGTTGGGCACTGATGTTAGGAAGTCACTGGTGTGTGAGGCCATTTTGACTTAAGTTAAGCCATTTATAAAAACGTGAGAAAGTGATATCCTTCTGGATTGATTCAAGGATATTTGGGTCTTCCTTTTCAGGTCTTTTCATTACGAGTTTTGAGAGCTGATACGTCCTCCGTCTTTTCAATGTTTTAGGTGGATCAGTGGCTCCTCTCTCTCACCCCATTTTTGTTCTTTTTTTTTCCTTGTTTCTTAGTTCGGTTTTTTATGTTTATGTCTGATACATAAGTGTCCACGTATAGTCTTTTGCTATACGTGAAACCATCAAGCAAGGTCGCAAGTAGGTCGGTTTTGTTTTGAGGCTTAAGGCGGTGATGACAAAGGCACACCGGAAATAGAGCAGAATGATACATCATCCTACGACATCTGGATCCGATTCAGGAACCCATCATGATCCGACTCAAGAACCTGATGAGCTGTAGAATGACAGTATCATTCACCGACACAAGACTAGCGGGAGTTGACCCGAACCTTCTTAGGTTGTTGGTAGCCTTATGCCCGACAGCGTCATCGACTCGTGGACAACTACTTTTCAAAATTGATAAAAACAAAATTTGATAAGAACAAACACATCTTTTTCCAAAACAAAAATATATTTTTCGCTACATACAAAATTGATACAACCCACTTTTCGCATGTTTGAAACTTATGTGGATGCTGAAAACATAAATTTTAAATACATTTTAAATATTGGTTGTCCACCTATTGATCACCTGTTTAGGTTAAGGAATATCCTCCTGAGTTAGGTTCGATAGGACACCCTTCTAGTTGAGTGGCGGGTTTTATACATCCGTGTGACTGAGGTTAAAACAACAATCCATAAAATTTTGAGGTTGTTCGCCTAGCGCAACATAAATCCTCAACTTTTCGTTAGATATTCATATAGCTTTGTTGTACGATCTAAACTCTTAACTCATCTTAGGATTCCGAGGTTGTCGTCCGTCATGGCCTAAATCATCTCATCTTCCAGGCTGTTTGTGTGATAATTTCATACGAATGTAAGCCCTAATTAAATAAAATTGACAGGATAAAACACTTGAATATTTCTCCTCGAAACTGAAGCCAAACCATAGGGTAGGCTGGGAAGTCACTGAGGTTCTCCTTCGGATCTGTGACATCTCCTAGTTCTTCCTCCTTTGAATTCTACAATAAATGTTCCAAGTTTGAACCATTCCCCTTTTGCGCACCTCTTTGTCCGATTTTGTTAAGAAGTCACATCATTTTGAAGTCCTTGAAGATAATTTTTCCTAATTTTTATCGAGAGTATTTTTAAGTGACTTCGGTCATTTAAGATGTAATTAACTATAGGGGCTTGCCCTTATACAAAGTTTTTCTGAACTCAGCTTAAAATAAACCTTATTTTATTTGTCATATTAAATAGAGGAATTTGTCGGCAAATAAAACGGTTTCGCAGACCAAACGGACGTCATATATTTCTTAGTTTATTTGATCGAGTTTCATCCTCAAGTCTTGTGTTCATCCCTCAGGATAAATACAGGATTTAAGGTAGAGCGCTCTTTCATTTAAACTGTGAAGATTATGGGGTCAGTTTGATTTCATATTTTTTTTTAAACTTAAATCTATATGAAAATTAAAGTGTCCTTCCGAAGCAGGCGACAGGATTTCGATTCCGGTGACCGACAGCTTCTTACGGGAAACCCTCAACCCTATTTTTTATCGCCGACAGCTTTTGGCGACTCCGCTGGGATAGATTCTCTCTCCATTTAAATCAGGAAATATTATCTTCACACATCGGTAATGTGTCCATGTCCCTCTTAGACCAAATTACCCTTCTTCCGTTGGTATGCTTCACCCATTTCTTTCTTGGGGAAGTACGATCAACTCTTTTCGGAATTCAGTATCATCTGTTCAATCACTTTGAACAGAGCATTAAGAACTTTTGATCTTTTACTTGGGGTCGGACCCCTAATAGGTGTGTTGGTGGACTAGTTTCACCTGGGCATTGTGCGTTGTGAAGTCGGTCCCGCACTGGGTCCTAAACTTTACTCTTCTTTTTGTGTCATTTCGAGTTTGATTTGCTATTTCGCAAGTTGAACTGAATTGTGTCGCGCTGCGCTTGCTCGTTAATTTTCTTTGTACTTTTAGACCATTTTCACTAAAATCTTAAAATTTTCACCGATTAAATAAAATTTACCCGGTTTACAAGTCTACCTCCGTCAATTTGTAGTGCTCGCACTATGATCACGAGATATTGGTCAAATAACTAACCCTAGGGTTTTCTCTTTTGAAGTTTTTGCGATGGCATTCCCAACGCTCACCTTTTCCTGCAACTTACCAACAGACCGTAGCGCCCGTAACGCCGCTCCCACCATCAAGTTTGGAACAGGATTCGAGGATCTCGAGGTCATTCTCGGCAAAGCCCCTTTCGTTGTAGTGAGGGTCGCCACTCCAGAAGTTCAGGAACCGTCTGCTGAGTTTAACCTGAATTGCCTACATGATTTCCCTCCTTACAATAAGGAAAAGACTACCTCCACTTTGAAATCTACTAAGCCTGACTTTCCTGCTCCTGCTAAGGGAAAAGAGGTTATGATCGTCCATAGTCCAACAGAGGAGTTCACCGTCCCGCCATCAGTGTTCGAAATTGGGTCGAGTTCGGAAGTTGCGTCATTAGCACGGTCACAAAAGAGAAACCGTAGCCGAAAAGTTCGTAAGACTGCTGAAGTTCAGATTTCTGAAGATATGACTGTTAATGAAATTCCTCATCATGAGGAATCAGGATTATTGGATACCTCTCCGCTTTTGCGAGGGAGTATGTTCTACCCCTTAGTAAATACCGATGGACATGAAAGTATCCGGAAGATTGTCACTACTTTACCGTCGCCTCATGGACATGGTGGAAAGAGGAAGAAGTCTACTCCTCTCACAAGAGTCAGTACAGTGTTTCAGAGACTAGCTGCCAAGGACAGTTGCTTAGTCAGTGAATTGCTTAAGCGGATGGGATGTGCAGTATCCCATCGCATGAAGAAAGAAATACTAAAGGATGTCAGATCTGCTGAAGGATTACCTCCTCACATTCCCGTCAAGTTCCGCTTAGGGAACAGATTGGCACTATCACCACTACTGGATCCGCAGGCCGTCGACCAGTTAAGTCACGACTGGGTCCGAGAGTTCCACCAATCACCAACCATAAAAATGTTCTTAAGATCCCAAAGAAAAGGATAAACATGTTGTCTAGTACTGTATCCGGTCTTCACCATGGGGAGCATGCTTCTCTTCGACATGCCGATATTTCTATTGAGACGTCCCGTCTCAAAACATCACCATCAAGGAAAGAGGTGTGGATATATAGGGTTGTTGCACCAATACAATCTAGTGAGCTTATGAGTCAGAATTATAGCATAAAGCAGAGAAACAAAGTACCCGGCATGATAACAGCAACAACAGTTGAAGAAGGTGCACAGATAGAAAATGTTCAACAGAAGCCTCCGGACCTCAAAGTGATACGAGGGGCAATAATTGAGAAAAAGGTCGAAAGTCTCAGGGCCGAGATTTCGGAACTAGCCTGAGGACGTGGAATTCTCGTTGATGATGATGATAAAAACTCTTAAGAATACCATGAGGAAGAATGTATGGATATTAATGTCATCAAAATCAGAGCAGTTACATCTGCGCGCGACGCTCAACCTCATACTGAAGAGAACGTCGTAGATGAGCTGCGTAGGGCTCTCTTCCTGAGAGATGAAGAAATCAGTCAAATGAATAATAGAATGGTAAAAATGGTCGTTGTCATGACTGTTATGGCTGCAGTTCAAGGACAATCTCAACCACAACAGTTAGCTTCTCCAGAAGTCAATCAACCATAAATTATACAGATTGTAGATGAGAGGAGGGAAGTCGCCTCAGCTAACAGAGATGATCTACAAAAGATGGACTCTACTCAAAGCGTCATACCAGAAAAGGATTTTAAACAAATGATCGAACAGGTTCGGGAGGCCTTAGCCCAATCTAAGAATGGTGCATTGGTTTTAAAGGGTAGACCCTACCCAGAGGAATTCGATGTCGTACCCTACCCTAAAGGTTTTGTGACACCAAACTTTAAGATATTCAACGAGATTGGAAACCCCAGACAACACAACACATTTCCGAGCCAGTTGTGGCAACACAGGAGGTAACGAGGCATTGTTTTGCCGCCAATTTGTCAGCAGTTTATCAGGGATAGCTTTTGATTGGTATGTCGAATTACCTAATGGATCAGTAAAGACTTTCTTCGACTTAGAGCAGTTGTTCGTGAAGAGATTCGCTGGAACGCAACACAATGTTTCTATAGGAGATCTCGTAATACAGAAGCAAAGGCCTAACAAGACTCTAGTAGATTATATTTTGAGATGGAGAAACCTTAGCATGAAATGTGTACCTCAGCTACAGGAACATCATGCGATTGAAATTCTACTCAAAAGCATTCATGGGTCAATAGCTTTCATGCTTAAGGGACTCACCATCAAATCCTTCGAGAAGCTGCTCAGCAAAGGCAGCAATCTGCAAGAAGAAGCCAAGCATATGGATTCTCAGGAGAAGACAGAGAAGTCCAAGCAACCAGGATATTCGAATAGAAATCCGGGGTAGTGGCAACTGTTGACAAGGAAAAACAACCAATAAAGACATGTAGAGGATTTCCGTCAGGATTCCCAGCCGCCATCATAAGATAACCAATAGCAGCGTACACAGCAGTATGGTCAACCTGCCCAGCGACCACGTCAGGAAGGGTCATACCGAGTAGAGAATAAGCAAATATCCTTGGCAGAATGACAGAAAGTGGTATATTCCTTCAAAGACGAAGCAGTACCCAAGATATTTAGGAGTATAATAAAGAAGTCTGAATTCAGATTACCAGCTCCGAAGAGGCCAGAGGAGGTCAATAAGAAGGATCAACCCAATTATTGCCCGTATCACAGAATGCTCGGACATACTATAGAGGATTGTTTCATCTTCAAGGATTGGATCGAGGGAACATTAAAGAAGGGAATATAACAATCCCGAAAGAGTATTTAAAAGAACCTGAAAGAGGTTCTGTAAATATGATTTCAGCTGAGTCAATCACTCAGAAAAAGGTGAATGGACTACAGTTTGGAACAAGTCGTCCAAAAAGATATTGGATCAGATTCAGATCGCTTCAGTTCAGGCAAACAATCAGAGTCTACAACCTGTTCAACCAGAGATAGAGATTTTGTCAAAGAAATTACTACAACCTAAGAAGAGAGAAAAGAGCAACGTCATGAAGACTGATAGCGTGGGGGGTAGGATAGGGGCCGCCTCTGCTAGATTAGTTGTCTCAGATTCGGAGGAGAAAATCCTCGAACCCTTGACCATGTATGATTATTTTTTTGCTCCTCCGGGGTATTATGAATATAGAAATGATGATTTCGACTACGTTTTAACTGTTTCTGGTAATAGCGTAACTGATTTTGGTCACTCTAGTTTCGATCTTAATTCCCAAACTGATCCTCAAATTGTACTTGAGTTTGATAAACCCGTTAGCCAGATTGGAAAGGATGTCAACGACACCGGATATGACAGTTCAAGAAGTGACGAACCAGTCATTGAATGTAAAGGAATACCAATCGCCATCAACTGTGATTCATCTGATTCAGAATCTACACTTGAGGAGTCAACCACAGTGTCAGAAGAGATAATAGAAATTATATTTGAGAAGAGGAAAAGTGCTACCCTCAGGGACGACTCTAATGAAAAAAGGAAAGCAAGCAGTTGCTTCAAACGAGCCACCTCCAACGATGGAAGAAACACATGCTCGAGAGGAAACTGAAAGTTCAGACAAAGTGGACTACAACGTACTAGCGCATCTCAGGAAGTTGTTAGCCAAACTAAGTCTTTTCGACGCTCTGATCCAGTCAAAGGAGATGAGAGAATCTCTGATCAAGGTCCTACTTGGTCCGGAAATTTGCTTAGCTCAGTTGGCTAGCACGTCCTCGGATGAGGTTTGTTCGTTGAAAGATCAGCCTGGGGTAACTTTCATAGATGAAGATTTGTTGTTTGGTACTACCGACCACAATCGTCCGCTCTATATTCCGTTAGCATTGGTCGATTTGTACTATCCAAAGTTTTGATGGATCCTGAAGCATCGCTCAATTTAATGAGTATACGGACACTAGCATACCTGGATATTGATACTCAGGAGCTTACAGCTGACAAGATGATGTTAAGGGGATTCAACTAAAAGGGAGAAAGAGCCCTTGGGTCAATTACATTACTTACAATGGTTGGAGAGCTAGTAACAATCGCAAAATTTCATATCATCAGTGTCGAGACCTCTTTCAATGCTCTACTTGGTCGACCGTGGATTCACGAGCATGACATGGTTCCGTCTTCCCTACATCAATGTATTAAGTATTACAGGGAAGGACAAGAATATTGCATCAAAGGAGATTTACAACCATTTTCGATTCATGAAGTTGGCAATCATGAGGACGCCGCCTACTACTCACCTCTAAAGAAGACCGTCTTCTCTCGTGAAGTTGTGGCGAATGAAGTGGGAGATTCAAAAGAATCACAAAGAGGAGACCATTTAACTCTGATTTGAGAGCCTTTTATCATCTCTTCACAACGAGGTGGTAGGGGTTCTTTTAGCCCATGCACCCGAGATCGAGGCCGGGGACGTGGATGAGGAAGAGTCAATGTGATTGTTGAACGGACTAGGCCAATCATCAACATTGATGATGAAGAAGATTTTGAGGAAGAAATAATAATAATAAAATAGAAGAAACCTCAGTACGAGATATCCTTAGAAGATGCGAAGAAAAGTGAATATAAGATAATGTATGATCGGATAAACCACTATGTGAACATCCTGAATTTTACTCCGGTTCTCCCTCAAAAGGTCGAGAGTTTAGAGGTCAAGGAAGTCCGTAACGCTGGTTCAAAGTTGATCAAATTTCACCGTGCTTCTACTTCTACCAATCCCGAATATCATGTAAATTTTGATGAGAATTCTAATGAATTAATGGAATTACCTTTTGGTTACTTTTTGCCTTGAGTACAAAAGTTAATTCAACAGGGACATTTGTCAAAACAGATGCTGGAAGATAAATTGCAACTCTTTGAAAAATTATGGAATGTTAAGAACTGAATTCCTAACTCGAAAGAAGGTGTCGAATTTGGTACAGTCGGACCAGTTTATGATTCAGAATTTTGCAAGGTTATTATTAGTGAATCGAGGAAGGATTGTCTCGATGTGGAGGATGACTCTACCGATCAGCTAATAGAAAACGATCCACCGGAATTTGAAGAAGAAATTAAGTCAACAATTGATGAGTTGAAAGAAATCAACCTCGGGACTGAGGAGCAGCCCCGACCAACTTTCATAAGTTACGATGAAATGTCAGGACTGTCAGTAGAGGTTGCAGTTCATAAACTCGGGGTAGACAAGAATATAACCCCAGTGAAACAAGCTCCAAGAAGAATGCGCCTAGAAATAGAGTAACAAGTGATTGCCGAGGTGAAGAAACTAATAGATGCCAACTTCGTGCGAGAAGAACAGTACCCCACATGGTTAGCTAACATCATGCCAGTTAAAAAGAAAAATGGACAGATACGTGTCTGTGTCGACTTCAGGGACTTAAATAAAGCATGTCCAAAAGACGAATTCCCACTGCCAATACAAGAAATGATGATGGACATCGCCTCGACACACGAGATTTTCTCATTCATGGATGGATCAACAGGATACAACCAAATCAAGATGGCTCCAGAAGATGCAGCTCTCACAGCCTTCAGAACACCAATTGGAATTTTCTACTACACAGTTATGTCATTTGGACTAAAGAACGCTGGAGCAACATATCAGCGCGCAATGACAATGATTTTTTACGACCTCATCCATAATCAAGTGAAATGTTACGTGGATGATTTGGTCATCAAAAGTAAAAGGAAAATATACCATTTGTACGATTTAAGGATCGTGTTCGAACGATTATGGCAATACAATCTCAAGATGAATCCCTTAAAGTGTACCTTTGGCGTTACATCCGGGAAATTTCTAGGATTCGTTGTCCGTCATCGAGGAATCTAGATCGACCCGAAGAAGATTAAAGCTATCTTGGAAATGTCTCCTAAAACTTTAAAGCAGTTACGTTCCTTCCAAGAGAAGTTGGTATATTTGAGACGTTTTATTTCTAATCTCTCAGGTACGTGTCAGCCCTTCTCAGCATTAATTAAAAAGGACGTCAAATTCGTTTGGGAAGAGAAATGCCAGCGGGCTTTCGAGGACGTTAAACAATATTTAATGACACATGTTTTGGCAGCCCCTATTAGCTCAGGTCAATGACGAGGGTAAAGAAAACGCACTATACTACTTTAGTCGGCGTCTAATACCGACGGAAGTAAAGTATCCACCTACTGAGAAGCATTTTCTAGCTTTGATTTTCACCACTCAAAAGCTTAGGCTAATCTTTCTCATAGGATAACTCTGATTTCAAAAGTCAATCTATTGCAATATTTAATGACCCGACCAACATTTTCCAGACGTTTAGCAAATTGGTCAATGATTTTATTGCAATTTGATATAATTTTTGTTCCCCTCCGCGCTATCAAGGGATAGATTTTAGCAGACTTTCTCGCTGCGCACCCACTTCCAGCTGGGCTCCCGCTCAATGATGAGTTACCAGATAAGCAGATATTACAAATGAAATTCTCCAGTGCGCAACGTTGGGAGATGTACTTGAACGGTGCTTCGTCGGCCAGAAAAGTCAAGGAATCAAGAACAGTTATACCAGGCAAGGCAGGGATTAGGTTGGTCTTCATAAGGCCAGATAAGCGTATGCTGAGATTCTCCTACCAGTTACAAGGTCGTGCACCAACAACGAGGCTGGGTATGAAGCCTTGATCACCGGGTTAGAATTGGCAATCTCAATGAATATAACCTATATCGCCATCTATGGTGACTCTCAGCTTATCCTTCAGCAAGTCGTCGGGCAATGCAGGATGTTGAAGCCAAGGTTGACAAAATACCATCAGTATGCAATGAAGTTACTGGAACAGACTCCTAGTGTGACTTTCTATCAGATTCATCGGGTAGATAATGCGCATGTCGACGCTCTAGCAAAACTCGCTAAGGAATTGGCATTTCCCCCGGTGGATTCCATAGAAATCACAGTACGAGAAAAATAAGTTTTGTCTCAGATCGACCTCGAGACTCTACACAAACTTGGGAAAGAGTAGACGCTAAATACAGTTGTCGATATCAACGAAGATTAGCGAAAATCATTTATAGAATATTTGCAAACTGGAAGCTTACCAGAGAACAAGTCAGCGGCATATCACATCACGAGAAGAGCTACGTTGCACGCTTTAGTTGTTGACGTTCTCTACAGGAGATCGTTCGATCAAATGTGGTTACGGTGTCTTAGCAGACCAGAAGCACAAAATATCGTTAAAGAGGTACATGACGGATTGTGTGGTGCTCACCAGTCAGAGCCTAAATGAAAATGAAGATTAAGAGACTCAGATATTATTGGCCAGCAATGATGTCTGATTGCATGGACACAGCCAGAAAGTGTCACCAATGTCAAGTGCATGGGGTGGTCTTACACCAACCCCCGAATGTGTTATACCCAACTGTTTATTCGTGGTCATTCGAGTGTTGGGGAACGGACATAATAGGACCGATAGACCCTCCATCCTATATGGGACAAATTTATCCTCGCAGCTACGGACTACTTCTCTAAATGAGCAGAGGTAGTGCCGCTACGAGAGGTTACAGCACAGTAAATTCTCCAGTTTTTTCAAGAGTCATATTGTTTATCGTTTCGGTGTACCACACAGAATAATCTCCGATAATGGGACAGCGTTCAGAAGTACCAAGATCAATAACTTCGTCAGAAGACACAAGATAGATTAGAGATATTCAAAAATCTACTATCCCACGGCAAATGGCCTAACCGAGGCCTTCAAAAAAACATTGGTACAGATTTTAAAGAAAACACTAGAGGAAAATAAAAGGGATTGACACAACAAGTTGTTAGAAGCTTTGTGGGCCTACCGGACAACGTTAAGAGATCCTACTAGGTGCACACCCTACGCTCTCGTATATGGGTCTGAAGTCGTGCTACCGTTAGAAGTTCAGACGCCTTCTCTAAGAATTGTTGTCGTTAATCAGCTCACAACAGAAGAATGTGCGAAACTTAAACTTGAAGAATTAGAAAGTCTCGAAGGAAAGCGATTAGAAGCACAATAGCATTTAGAGTTTTATCGAGCAAAGATGGTGTAAGCTCATGACAAGTTGGTCCGCCCGAGGTCGTTCAAAGTTGGTGATCTCGTTCTTGTTCTCAAAAGACTTATTCTTGCACGCCGCAAGATAGGGGGAAAATTTGAGCCAACCTAGGAGGGACCATTTGTTAAAGAAAGCCTATTCAGGGGGAGTTTACCATCTGGTGACCTTTCGGGGTGAAACACTCATGTTGCCGATCAACGGACGATACTTGAAGATATATTACGCAGCTTGACAGCGCTTGAACTGAAATTTTGATATTTTGATTATCCTAGGGTTATTTATTTGGCCGAAATATTTGTAATCGGTTCCAATAAAATGAAAACTTTTGAAACTCTATATTTCAATTTTCTTCTCTCTACCTTCAGATTTTATATTTTATTAAATGAAACAAAACATAAATAAATGAGCTCTTCATCGATATGAACTGAATTTTTTTCCTAATAAAACGCATTTGTTTTGTTTTTGTTCACGCCAAGTTTCAGCTCACTGATGGTTTTCCTGTCGTCTGCAGGAAGATTTCAGGTCAGAAGTTGATATTCGCCTTTAAAGATGGATGGAACCTCGCACTTAACGAGGAGATGGCGCCGCAGGGCGGCACTATTGACTTCAACATGGAATTTAATGAAGTTGCCATGGATTACTACGGTCCTTTGATGGATGTCGTCCACCCACAAGAAAAGGAGGGGTGCCCTCACTTCTCAGATTCAGTACCAGAAATAAGTTCTCACTAAAAGGGAAAGAGATGATACAGCCAGACCCAATGGAAGGGACCAGCCGCCTACCCTCCATGATAGCTACACCAGCTGGAGGACTAATTGCTGCAAACGAAGTAAGGGTGTCGTTCGCTCCGCTGCGAAGGACCATACGCAGAAATGCCAGTCGATGCAGACAGCGAGCTCTTCTACGAGAGGAGAGGAGACGCCAGCAGGATACAAATTACTTACTCGCTCTTATTCCAGAGGGGCATATCTACGAACCAGACATGAAAGAGAGTTCGTTCAGCCTGCCTACTTCAGATGTCGAGTCCAGGATTGTTCCAGAGACGAGACCACTGCCAGCTTCAGATGCTCTTTGCCCGAGTTACCCTACCTGCAACGCCGAGATACCTGTCCGTGCTTCAGCTGTGCGGGTCTTTGCAGAGTGCCCAGACTGCAATGTCCTGCACCTGCAGCACTACAGTACTTTAGAGGAGTATGCCTCTAATGATAATAATTCTCAGACCGTCAAGCACCAGATGGAGGAAGCCTATGGTCCGCTAAATACAAAAGGATACGTCCCACGAAGTACCGAACCGTATGTTCCAATGGAGACCGAGTCTTACATTCCGCTGGGAATAGAGTCAGCGCCAGTTTAGGTTCCTGTCAATGTTGAAACGATGGAATACCCTCGACAGCCACCGTTTCCCAGCACAATGGATTATTACAGGATGAGCAAGGCGAATAAAGAAAATTTTGAGTTCTACGAAGAGGAGCAAGGAAAGCTCATCAGCATCCTAGAGGGATTAGAGCTACACACCAGAGTCTTCTCAGAGAGTGACGAACAGAAAATCCTCGAATGTATTTTTTATCTGAAAGACAGAGGTCGAGCAAGCTTGCTGATGGAGAGGACTTACTCCAAGCCAAAAAAATGGATGAGAGGGAAAGGCAGGATGACGATACAATGTGGTTGCTGCTATAATTTTACAAGAGATAGACAGGGGAATCTCCCGGGATCTTCAGATATGATCAAGTGGACTTGTTGCCGCCAATGATCAAATGGATGGTTAAGAGAATGGTTCGATGAAACGTACTTCCTGCGGATTGCATTCCAAACAGCTGCATCATTAATTTCTATGATGACGGAGATTGCATACCTCCACATACGGATCACCATGATTTTGTGAAACATTTCTGTACGGTCTCGTTGATGAGCAAGAGTAACATCTTATTTGGGACAGAGATTAATGTCATCGGCTCCGGAGAGTTCAGAGGATCCGTGGAGATTCCTCTACAGGTTGGTTCAGTACTTGTCTTTAAGGGCAACGGTGCAGATATAGCTAAGCATTGCATTCCGGGGGTGCGATACCCCAGAGTTTCAGTAACTTTTCGGAGAATGGACAACGACAAGATACCGCGTGGTTTTCAGCCAGATCCAGAGCTAGAGGAGTTACTGCCTTACGAGCTATGAGAGGGTTGCACCGCAAGGCATGTGCGAAGGGAACTCTTATCCTGGAGCACGGCTTAGAAGGTCAGCTTGATCAAGAGCTCGGTGACCGACAGCTTAAATTTATATGAAAATTAAAGCGTTTTTTCGAAGCGGGCGATGGGATTTCGACTACGGTGACCGACAGCTTCTTACGGGCAACCCCCAACCCTACTTTTTATCGCCAACAACCTCGTACAAAGCACTCGATCCGAGCGTCAGGGAAATTGATGCCGATAGGATTGCGCACAACTTACGACAACAGGATTTCAGTGTTGCTGCCTATGTCACGCAAACCAGTTAAAATTGTGGTTGGAGCTATCTGAAAGCATGAAAGTGCCCTAGGCGCAAAAAGAAGTCGTTGTTTGAGCCAGTTGGGAAGGAGACGGGATCGTGGTATACAACACCTCCATCAATTTCGCACGCATTGGCGAAATTGAATTGAGATTGCCACGTATAAACAATCACAAATTCTCCTCCTCCCGCCATGACACGCAATCCAATCACAGTTGGAGCTAGTTGGGAAGCATCCTGGTGTATCTGTAGTAACCAAATATGAACAAGACATAGCGGTGGATCACGAGGTACAAATCGTATGAAAGTCGAAGGATCATGAAGTACAAGAGTTTCACGTCGCTCTTGATTAAAACTGTGATCAGATATGTGATGTAAAAGACTTCCACATCTCAAGATTGGGATCGGATACATACAAGAATTCAGATTGTACCTTCCAGAGTTTTGCTTGGCTTTCAATAGTTCTGCACTGAACTGCATACAAGAATTGAGATCACGGCTTCCAGAGTTCTGCACAAGTTGATGCCGCATTCGAAAATTCCAAATCTCGTGATTTTAGGGTACATGTGTTCTGAAACCGTAAAAAGATTAATGGCCTCCAAAAAGTAGTTGACTTGAAAAAGAAATTAATGAAATAGGTCATTCAAATTAAATCAAGAATGGAGTGTTTTCTCAACCATGGAGGGGAGATTACAGCTATAGAAAAAATGATAAAAAAGATTGTGAAGTCCCGCATAAAGACTCCACCGCCTGCAATGGGGTCAAGTGACAATGTTTGGAACATACATGAGCGACAACAATCACAAGGATTCGAGTGACATCGGGGCAACATCGTTGCGTCAGGTGAATTTTGAGCTGTGTGATTAGCCAACGAAATGGGAAGCAGACTTGAGCATCAAAACTTGAAGGAATTATATGGCATCAAGATGGCTGGAACGAAACGCAACATGCAGAATGGGACAGCGGGCAATTCAAAGCAAAAGAAGATCAATTTGACATATTTCGACCTAGAATAGGGAACCATAATGGGTGGGACTTGTGCATAGGGTTGTGTCCAACTGCGCTTGTGTCCTGTGCCTTTTGCTACTGCAGCCCTCCAGGCAGAAGGTGGTTCAGAAGCCTATGGGGACAGAAAAGCTGACTATGTGGCAAGCTAGACTAATGCAAAAAAAGGGAATTCAATATGGGTTGCAGAATAGAACCCAACCCTCGCTTCAAAGGTGGAATAAACTTTGATCAAGGAAATTGGTAAGGAGACTCACGATAAGGAAGCAGAAGATGTTGATCTTTGAAGGAGAGGATGTCTACGATTGGATCTATCACGTGGAGAGATACTTTGTTGTTAATAGGTTGACACAAGAAGAAAAATTGTTGGTGGCGACCCTATTTTTAAAGGGAGGCTCTAGCGTGGTATCAATGGAGAGAACGTCAACCAATTAGAACCTAAGAAGAATTCAAGGATTACTTGTTGGATGTATTCGACCCATTCGGAAAGGAGACCTATACGAGTAATTCTTTGCATTGACCCGGGAAGGGACTGCTATGAGTATAGAGAAAGGTTTGAGCTATTGTCGGCACTGCTGAGGGGGATTTCTAAAACATTATTGAACGGGAACTTCATAAAGGGTATAATGCTCGACATACATGTAACAATTCGTCCGTTGAGACCGCAAGACTTAGGCAAAACTATGAAATTAGAACAATTGGTTGAAAATCATAATACAATGGAACGGGCTAATAGAAGCAGCAAAGTTGGAGCATCATACTGAACTGCTAGAACAATGACAACACCAAAAGCTCAAAAAGTGGAAGTCCAAAAGAAGGCTTTACAGAACAAGAATGATCGCTACAACCAAGGGCAACACTCAAGCGTCTTACAGAGACAAAGATCCATGAGAAGCGAGCCCAGGAGTCATGTTTTGGGGTGATGAGAAGTTTATCCTATGACACCATTGTAAATATCGAACATGATAGGTTTTCAAAGTCTGTGACGAGGAAGCAGTGGATGAAGAAATAGAGGAAGCTGTGTTGGAGGAACATCATTTTTCCACCTTGAGAAGGTGTCATTTTGGAAGAGTGTGATAAATCCATACCTTAGGGAAAATTTGTCTTTTATTAGGCTACAAGCAATTTAATCTTTTGTCAAGTATTATGATTTAATATAAATAGGGATAATATATTTAGGGCTAGATTTATAGAGAAGATTGTGCATTGAGACTTAGGTTTTGTCAATATTTTGAGCACATAGGGTGAATGTCTTTTCCTTTGCTTTCATTCCAATAAATAATAGTCTGTACAATCTATTTTAGGTACATAATCATGTGTTTAATCTAATTTTGTTAGTTTAATAATATATATTCCTAATTTAAATATTGAGATGAAAGGAAAGAATTCGTGCATATAAAATATTTTCTTCTTTGTAACATTGCAAAGAAGGAAACTCTTTATTCTTCCTAATTTCATTTACTCCTGATTGATATCCCCTCTCAAATTGATGTTGGTTGATCAAGAAGCATCAATTTGCTGATAAGAAACTGATGACGCTGTTGAGAAAGAGCATTAGTAAATATATCAACCGTTTGAAAATCAGGAGTGATATGAGCAAGAGATATAACACCATCTTCATAGGCTTCTCGAATAGAATGACAGTCCACTTCAATGTGTTTCGTGCGCTCATGAAAGACGGGATTAGCAACACTCTGAATAGCATTAGTATTATTTGCATGAAGAGAGGTAGACTCAAGCTTAGGAAAACCAAGCTCAGCCAGCACACCCTAAAGCCAAATGATCTCGGAACAAGTAGAGGACATAGCACGATATTCTGATTCAATAGATAACCTAGACACTCATTCTTGTTTCTTTCTAAGAGATTAAATAGTTGCCAAGAACCGTACACTATCCAGTAATAGATCGGCGTACATCAGAACAACCAACCCAATCGACATCACTATAGGCTGTTAAGGTGATAGGAGACCCCCAGAAAAGAACAAACCACGATGAGAAGTACCTTTCAAATACCGAACAATACATCGAACTACAGCTAAATGAAGATGTATAGGTGCTTGCATAAATTCACTAACTTATTACACAATAAATAAAATATCAAGACGAGTAATAGTCAGATAATTGAGACTCCCAACAAGTTGTCAATATAGAGATGGATCAAAAAGAAAGTCATCATTATTCTGTTGATATTTCACATTTACTTCCAAAGGAGTATCAGCAGAGCGACCATCTTGAAGACCAGCCAAAGCAATGATCCCTTAATATAGTTGTGTTGATGAAGAAAAAAACCAGTAGAAGAAGAGTGAACCTCAACTCCCAAGAAATAAGTTAATGACTCTAAATCCTTCATATGAAAAGAACCCTGAAGACGCTTCTATAGCTGAGATATCAATTGATTGTCTGATTTTGTGATGACAATATCAACATAGACTAATAACAAAACAGTTCCCTTGTCAGTCTTGCAAAGAAATAATGATGAATCATACTTACTTTGAATGAAAGAGAAGCTAAGAAGAGTATTGCAAGACTTTTCAAACCAGGCCCGTGGAGTATGTTTCAAACCGTATAGGAACCGTTTGAGCGTACAAACATGTTAAGATGTAAAAAACAAGCCTATAAGAGGACTCACATAGACATCTTCTTTGAGATCCTCATGTAAGAATGCATTCTTAACATCCATCTGCTTTAGGAACCAACCTTTAGATGCAGCAATAGATAACACCAGCTGGACAGTTGTTATCTTAGCCACATGTGCAAATGTTTCTTCATAATCAATCCCATATTCCTATCGAATGCCAAGAGCTATCAATCTTGTCTTATATCAGTCAAGAGAGTCATCAGATCGGAGTTTAAGAGAATAAACTCATTTACAACCAATGGGTTTAACACCAGTAGAACATGAAACAATATCCCAAGTGTGATTGTCTTGAAGTGTCTGAAATTCCTCTTGCATGGCTTTGATCCAGCAAATCTGGTTAGCATCCTGAAAGTAAGAGGTAGGAACAGTAATATTAGTTAAAATTACAGAATACCCATATCTATCTGGAGGACGGATACGCCGAGTTGATCGTCGAAAACTAATTGGTGCAATTTCTGGATTAAGGTCGGGGAGGTTTGAAGGTGAAAGGAGCAAGCGTCGTGTGTAGAAAATGTCTGGCTTGAACAGTTTATCAGAAGAAGAGTTATCAAATTGTGGAAGTATAACTGTATCCGATGTTGACACATGATGCTGAAAGTAATATTCATGTTCGAAGAAAATCAAATTCTGAGAAATATGTCATCGCCTATTAATCGAATCATAACACACAGAACCTTTATAATTAAGACTGTACCCCATAAAGCCACATCGTACTGACTGAGCTGCCAACTTATGACGTTCATGAGCAGGTAGATGAACAAAACAAACACATTCGAAAATATATAGCATATGATAATTATGATGTTTTCCAAAAAATCGATAGTAAGGAGAATCATACTTCAATTGTTAAGATGGAAAGCGATTAATGAAATAAACTGTAGTAGATAAAGCTTCAGTCCAAAATTAGCCGGAGCAGAAGATTCTATCAGTAATGTGCGCACTGTATCTAATAGATGTTGATTTTTCCGTTCAGCAACTCCATTTTGCTGCGGTGCATAGAGACATAAACGTTGTGAAACAATACATTTCTTATGGAGAAATGTTTGAAACTCATGAGACATGTATTCACCGTCATTGTCAAACCGTAAGGTTTTAATGCAAGAGGAGAACAGAGTTTCAATATATGCTAAAAAGGTTTGAAATACAATAAATACTTCTGCTTTGAAACGCAAAAAATAGATCCAAGTAAATCGACTATAATCATCAATAAATCTCACGAAATAACCTATATTGAGCATGTGAAATAACTGGTGTAATTCCTCAAACATCACTATGAATAATTTCAAAACATTTATTGACACGATTGCCTAAAATAAGAAAAGGTAATGTCTTACTCTTTCCAAATTTACAAACAGAAAAATCAACTACTAAACTCTTATTTGTAAAATAAAAAATACCCTTTTACGTAAATGCTTCAACATCATATTATTTGAATGATCTAATCTTTTATGTCAGATGCCCGCCTTATTCTCAACAACTGAAGAAGCTAATGACATATTCCGAGGAATAATAAATTTAATGGAAACAGTCTGCCCGCTCTAAGCCCATTCACCATTACCTTCCCCGACACCTGATTCTGCACAATACAACCATCATAAGAAAAATGTACGTCACAATTATTATCCACAATTTGATCAACAAAGAGTAAGTTAGTAGATAATTTAGGAGAAACCAAGATATATCTGAAAAAGAAGTTAATATCACCAACTGCCGTAATTGAAATATTATTTCCATCAGTAACCTGAATATGTTGAGTACCAGTGTACGACCGATGGTTATGGAATAAATCAGCTGTGCCAGTTATATAATTTGTGGTGCCTGTATCAACAAACCAATGTGAAGGAATAAAAGTAAAAGTTTTACCTTTAACTTGAAGGCCGAGAGCGAAAAAAAGCAGAGAGAATCATCTGTTGAACCATATCCGATGTGACAACTGATTGATTTTTGCCAGCAATTGTGGATGTCGAGGCAGGTTTGTGAGTGTCGGATACCGTGACATGAAATGCTTGTGGTTTGCAGTTCTGGGGTCGTGTAGGGCACTCCGTAATAATATGTTCGATTTGTTTGCAATAAGTACAACACTTATTTTTACAATTTCATGCAATATGACCAAATTTCTTGCAGATGTAGCACCGCACTGGTCCTTCCCTTTGGTCTGAGCAGCATATGTCATATTAATTATTTTTTATGATCCACCTGTTATACTAATAGCAGCTTGTGTTGCCAATATTTGTTCTTCGCGCAGTAATTCACCAAAACAGATATCCAAATAAGGAACCGGATCTCGGTTCAGCAACCCAGCCCGAGCAGTTTCAAATTACAGTCTGAGCTTCATTAAAAACTGATCACGGTGAATTTCTTCATGAATAGCTTGCAGACTAACTAAGTTCTCCTCTGACACTTTAGCATAGATAATGCTAGTATATTCGCTCCATAAATTTAGAAAACCAGAATAATATTGTTCAATTGAAATATTCCTCTGACTGAAATTACTCATATCAAATTTCAATTGAAAGTGTTTCGCAGTATTATCTTGATTGTAAACGCGTTTCAAGTATTCCCACATTTCTTTAGCCGTACCAAAAGATCGTAGATTATTCACCATAAGAGCCTCAATAGATCCCAAGATCCAAAAAACAATCTAAGCATCATTTGCTACCTATTGACCAAGATCTTTTGCCTCTATAGGAGCTGGAGAGACCCATCAATATGGCCCCAAAGCTCCTTTCCTTTTAAGAACATTCTGAGCTAAAATTCTCATGCGGCATAATTCTTTTCCGTAAATCTAATAGCGAAGATTTCAGAAGACATCCTAAAAGATTCAAATAATCGTGCATTGTCTTAAATTAGGAGAGAGTCTGAAGGCAGAGCCGAAGCATACGATCCTTGAGTGCGAAGATCTAGAAATTATATCGGCGCTGAAATACGCCAAATATACTGAACTGAAGCCGAAGATACAGCCGATGCTACCTAAGTAGAAGCGGACGAAGTAGGCAAAATGGACGAGAACATATGTGGTTGAGGCAGTTAAAGCGGACGAAGAGATCGAGTGATCGTCGAATACTTAGGGCCAGTTTGGGACAGCTTAAATGTGCGGCGGCGTTTTTGAAAACGCCGCCGTAGCGTTTGGAAATCACGTTTTAACTGCGTTTTTGAGAACAGCTTTTTTAATTTATGTTACACGCGGATCGCGCCCGCGATCCGCGTTTGGGCTCCATATTTTCCTTCGACTACCCTCAAGCCCGCAGCCGACCTTCCTTCGCACATTTGTTCGATCTTGCCTCCGTCGCTCCTCCGCAGGTAACAAAACACTTGCTTCAATCGCCTCGTCCCTTCTTTCCCCTATTTCGCCGAGAGATCTGAGATTTTGGCAAGAAATTTCAGTCGATCCAGTTGTTTGGAAGTGTTGAGTTGGCTAAAACCTAGATCTACTCTGATAAAAATATAGATCCACTGTTTTTGTGATATGTTTGAAGCATCGAAGCATCAAGGCAGTTCCCTTCTAGAAGCTTGAGTGGTTCTTATGAGCTATCAGACTCTTCATCAAGATCCCAGAGCTCAGTTTTCTACTTGTGCAGTTCCTGAATGATGCGAGAATCATCATTCTTTTTATTGAACTGTTGCATAGTATATATTCCTCGATTCTCTTACTTTTTTCAGGTTTATGCCAAATCTTATAGTTATTCATTTGAGAGTTGGAGGTCTTTAGCTTTTCTCTGGGAAAAAAAAACAATTGGGCTATATGTTGTTCTTGTGGCTTTAAACTATGGATGATCAGACTTTAGAACTCTATGAGCATTAAAACTGTTCTCTAACATGCAACAAAATACGATTATGATTCATAACGAAGGGAAATATCCATCCTTTGAAAGTTTAATAGCAGTAAATTTATAGCTTACATGTGATGTTTGAAGAGTCATATAAAAATTCTAATGCTTTGGGAGTTATATTTCAGGAGATGTTGTCAATGTTCTGGATTTTTTCTTATATTTGGTCTCTTTTGAGACACATCAAGTTCGCTAAGAAAACTTTGATTCTGAGCTTGCTTCTGCTTTTTTAGAGGCGACACTCTCCAAAAACTCATGAAAACAATGGGCTTGAAGTTCAATGATCTTCAAGCTTTGTAATTTTGAAGCTGAAATTCTTGCTTCACTTGGAAGCTTCTAAAGCTTACACATCATTATATGTAAATTATAATGATTCTATGAAATAGTTAGCTCAAATTAGTCGTTTTTTTCATCCACTATTGGATAAAATGCTTTTTTTTTAAATTATTTTGATCAAAAAAAGTTTCTTTTGTAAGGGAACTGCCTTGATGCTCTCCATGTGTGTTGTCTAACATTTGAATTGAGTTATGATACTTTTATTTTATACAATTACAAAAAGCCAATCATTTACTATGCATATGGCTTAAAAAGCATGCAAGTAGAAGGTAGACAGTGATGCAAAATTCACCTTATGTTGAATATTGATTTGTCCTTTGGAATTATTTTAGAGCTCGCACGTTATGGTTA
>JXCR01147196.1:430866-443302 GCA_002079205.1 Phalaenopsis hybrid cultivar
TGTAGATGACATCTAAATTTTGGATTAAAAATGAGTGCAGGAGAAAAATATTTATGGGATTTGCTCTTTTCTGCTACTATTACAATGATTTGGATGAGGATGTTGTCACATAGAACATATACATATGTAATTCTATACATATATACATGAGAGTTGAAGTATCCATACAAACAAATACTTTTAAATCTGGAAGTAATTCTATGGAGTTTGCTCTTTTCTGCTGCTGTTCAGGAAAATAATGCTGATGCTAATTCTGTTGGGTGCTACAATTGTTATTGCAGTTCTAATAACAAGATTTACATACACCAATCTCTTTTCCTTTGTATTTTGCAGATCTACCACCTATACCTTAATTTTTACATACATTCCAAGTGTATTTCACTTGCTTTAGAGGTTAAAATGATAGTGTTTTTTATGTGCTGTGAATAATTTGGGTGGTATGATGTAATGTTCACTTCTTACAAAACAGGACATTAGTTGTTTTTCTTGGTTTACAGGATGCTGGCAATGCTTAAAATTGCTAGAGTTAATGAGGACTTTTTCCATTGGGATGTAAGTACTGGGAGCTGTTATCAGTGTACTGTTTATGTGCAGGATCATCAGTGTTTTGAGGTTTAATGCAGGATCATCAGTGTACTGTTTATGTGTTTATTTGGGAGTTATTCATCTGCTGTAGGGTCATCAACCATATGCTTTGATATTTGTGAGAATGGAGGCATTTAATCAGTGGCTTCCATCTCCAGTAATTAATGGCAATAGCTATTTTTTCTCCTTTATTAGGAGTTGTGGCCTTTGTGATTATAAATAAGAGATTGATTGATGTACAGGAACAATCAATTTATTTCTTGAATAAATCTGTAGTTAGATCTATTAATCTTAGGGAAATTTGCATACATACCACACAATTCCTTTATATCTATATATTTAACACCTAAACTTTTATTGTTGTGGTGTTAAAGATTTGAGTGTTATGCATCTAAATATTATAGATTGGGTGTTCGATCTGTAAATGCAGGAAAATAATGTGGTATGTTTGTAAATGCCCCTATTTCTTATACTCATTGGGTCAATTGTGTGGTGAAGTGAGCCTTCTAGACATTATCTGGGGCTCTCTTTTCCTTCATAGAATTGTCAAACCTTGTTCTGTCAACTACTTTCTTAATGTATTTATTTTCCTTATTATCTGGGGAATAATTGTATACTGCCGGCTCTATTTGGTTACTTGAAGCTTGGTTTTGGATTTATGCCGGCTCTATTTGGTGCTCTGTTTGCATACATAGCAATGGAAGCATTTGGGAGTGGTATGAATTTGGGAGTGGTATGAATTCAGATTATTGGTGTAAATTTGTTGGTGCATGCTTTCATAGCTCTTTTAAACGTTATTAATTGGTATTTACAAATACATTCCAGTACATACAATGAAATGGCACATATGCTTGGCTCAAAATCATTAAAGGACCATTTACAATAACTTGGCTTATATGTTGTGGCTTCTATATTAAGGTTTATTTCAATTACTTAATATAGGTATTAGATATGTTAATACATTAGAATCACATGGGGCATTTCGAGCTGTTCATTGTTGAATAAATGGAGGTATTGGAAGGAAGTTAAAGCCATGGCTTCGAGGTGGTTCCTCGAGGATTGGTTTTGGTAGTCTTTGAAGCTTGCGGTGGCTGTGATGGGGCCTTCTTCCCAAGCTAGAGTTTGATATGCTTTCATATGAAACCTTGTTAGTTCACATACCAAATCATTATGAATTAAGTGGTATGTATGTAAATGCCCCTTAAACTTACCTACATGCTCTACATGATCAGCAATCTCAATGCATTTTCAGCAATCTCAATACATTTTCTTTGGAATGGATGTGGTTATTTTTTTGGATATGGAAGCATCTAAATTATGTAAGCAATCTATATGTAGCTTGGATGGCCCCATGCTATGTATGTAGCTTGATGGCAACCGCTGCATTAGTGCTACATATGATCCTTCTTTCATGTAGCTTGTGCACTTTTATTAAAGTATTTCTGTAAGCATTATGGCCTCATGCTATATATATGCTACATTAGTGCTACATATGATCCTTCTTTCATGATGGCCCCATGCTATGTATTTCATGTAGCTTTTGCTTATGTAAATGTAGCTTGTGCACTTTCATGTAAGCAATTTATAACAGCAATCTCAATGTTGTTTATTAAAGTATTTGATCTTAGAACAATACAGGTTCTTTTAATAGCACAATTTTTATTTCTTAAACTTCATGGCAGCGGTTTCAAACTTGATTTATGCTTCTCTTTTACTTTTTATCGTTATTAACTAACAATAAATTTGGTTTTTTTTTTTGGAATTTTGTCCTGTTGATTTCATTGCAGAGCTTGTTATCTGCATAAAAGGATAAGTTTACTTTGTTCACTCTTATTTTTTGATCTTGTTGTTATATGAAAGAATTTCTGATGCCTTTCCCTACAATATTAGTGTCTTGTTAGCTTTTTGTTCACTCTCTTTTTAAGTTTTCAGTTTCGAATATAGAAACTAATGGAGCCAGTTTTCATTTTTTCAGTTTGCATTAGTTTATATCAACAATTAGAATCTATATGTGCATGACCGGTCATGCACTTATTCGAAAAAAGGAACAAAATTGGAATCATAGCCTGAATATTTGTAAGCAATCTATATGTAGTTTGGATGGCCCTATGCTATGTATGTAGCTTGGATGGCAACCACTACTATAGTATGATCAATTATTTGTTGGAATTTTTTTGGAATGAATTTTTCTCCATGAAACATGTNCATTTGAGAAAATAACATTCTGCTACACAGATTATTCATTCAACTAAAAAAATTAACAAACAAGTTGTTTACAAAACGCACTAACCAAACAGCTAAACAACTTATTCAAAACAAGGGCAGAATAGTCAATTTTACAGAATCAGCTGTTTTCCAGACGCACTAACCAAACAGTCAGACAGCTTATCCGGATCAGCTGGTCATCAGCAGATTATCAGGATAAGCTGCTTATCAGCAGAATCTGGATAAGCTGCAGCTGCCCCAAACAGACCCTTATTAGAGCGTTTCGCAGGACGAGCGGACAAGCAGACGAGCGGAGCGTTTCACAGGACGAGCGGAGAGGCGAAGCAGTCGAGCTTTTCAGGCGAAGCAGGCAATGGTTTAGACGAACCAGACGAGCAGACCGGCGAGACTCGAAGATTTAGCGGTCGAGCTCTCCAGGCGAAGCAGACGAGCAGTTCGGCGAGACTCGAAGATTCGTAGTCGAACAATTGCAACCTTCCTTCCAAAGATTCAGACCCTTTCGACCTGCCTCCTGGCTCTGATATAATAATAAGGTTTTGAGCAAATAGGCTGAATGTCTTTTCCTTTGCTTTCATTCCAATAAATAATAGTTTATATAATCTATTTTAAGTACATAATAAAATGCTCAATCTAATTTTAGTAGCTTAATAATATATTTTCCTAATTTAAATATTCAGCTAAAATGAAAGAATTCATGCAAAAATAATATTTCTTTCTTTGCAATATTGCAAAGAATGAAACTTCATTCTGCCTGATTTTATTTACTCCTGATTGATAGGTTTAAGGTTAGAAAGACATTTCCTGCCTCTCAAGTTGTATGGATTGTGAGAGATCAGCTACCGCTTGAATTGTAGGTGCTTATCCATTATTTTATGTGTTCTCAGTTATATTATTTTCTTTGAAGAATAAAATATTTGTTTTGTCACAATTTCTATGGCGAATCATAAGAGACTCCTAGACACTTAGAAAGTTGCATCAAGAAGGATAAAATATGAGGCAAAACTTAATATGGGATATATTGGGTAAAAACAAATAAAACCTCACATAAGGTGTATTAGGTGGTTACAATTACTATGTCTACTTTGAAACAAAAAAAAGCAAATGTTGACGGACTTGTTACATCCCAAATTTGAAGTTGATGATCCAAATAGGGTAGGGAGTATTGCCTTGCTAGAGGCCTGAACAAGAAGTTGCCCTTGGCAAGCTTCTGGAAGACGGACGCAAAAAAAAAAACTAAATCCCAAATGAAAGGGGGTGAAAAGTTTCTGGGCTGTATTAACATTTAATTCCAAATATACTAGCCATGTTTTGTATTAATGAGTAGAACTTTATAAGGAACTCCATAGTTAATCGTGCTTGTGATGGAGAACACATGATATGAATGACTCCCTGGAAACTTGCACCAAAGAAGTTAACAGCATAAGTTTACACATCATGAGATGGGCAAAAGCCAAAACAGACAATATAATGCATATTATGGGTTGGGTCAGCAGTAATCTTGGGCAAAGTCGCCTAATTATAATGACAAGAAAGACTGCGCTAACTTATTGGATTCTGATTATTTTTAGGTGACTCCATGACTAGTGCCACAGCGAAATATAAATCATGGCTTTAAGAAAAGTACAAGAAAAGCTTGAATGATGTTTGATATCAATAAACTTAGATCAAGCATCTACATTAATGGAATAAAAGCAAACTTAGCAAGTTTACAGTAGAAAACCAGTTGTAAAAACCTCAAATTATCAATCATAAAAAGGAAAAGAGCTAGTTATAGTATGACGTGTTAGGTTGCGCACCACAACAGGAAAAACCGATAAAACTATCAATTTAAAAAAAAATCAGGAAGTTTGCTAGAGCATGAATTTTAGAAAAGGTTACGAATCAAACTCAAATTGGATCACGATTGAGAATGTACCTTTAATAGATGCAAGGTATTATTGCCCTCAATATGATTCTAATTTAAACTCTATCTTATAAACAGTTAATTACCCATTTCAATGGTTTCGAATTTGGTTTTATTTAATTTTAGATTAACAGTTACAACATTTCGTCAACAAGAAGTACGAGAACTGAAAACAATAAAAACTCAATAACATGTTTAACGGATCATAATCACCCGTGCACTTACATAATTCTGAAGGCATTTGTAGGGCTCTCCATATGTGCGATTAAGGGCATCAGTAATTGCAGTTACAAAGTCAGATGCTGATAAGCCAGTGGTTTCACGGTCATGTGAACCATTTAACAGAAGTACCTAGTCAAATGGGCATATATCAACAAAGTTATTCATGTAAATTTCAAATGACATTTTCAATCTTACATGAGCTCACAAAAATAGATGCTAATACGATTCTTTTAATAAGAGGAAAATAACAAAATCTTTTTATTTTTAACAGTAAAGCTTGTTTGCTACCCGCACACATATGGTCAGCATGAAGGGTTATGGAAGGAGCGCTTACCAAAAGTCTGAAGGTAATGCTAATGATTCAATATCATATTAATGCTAACTTAGTTTGCAAAGCTAGCTCCATAATTTTATACCAAGTGCGTCACATAGCTTAATCAATTAGAAAAACCTCTAACAAATATTTAAGCATAGGAACAACTAATAACAAGTGTGTGCCATTTTTTTCTAGCATCAATGATGATACCGGTGTTAACCAAGCAACAATGAATATTCAACTTTTATTACTGAAATCAAAGCGGGGGTTACAACAAACACACACAGAAATAGGAAATAACAAAAGATAACATAAACGCCAAATTAGAGCTTAGATCGAGGGTGGTGGGAAGGTTGTGGTAGGGTGGTTGCGGTTGGGGATATAGGATGGCTGTAATGGGGAGGTGGCAATAAGTTAGGGGCAAGTAAGAGAGGGAGGTGGCTGGCGGCGGGGTTGCAGCAAGGGGATGGCTGGCAACTAAACAACGACAAGGGAGGAGAAGGCTGGCGGTAGGGATACAGAGGAGAAGGCTGGCGGTAGGAGATGGTTGGTGGCTAGACTGCAACAAGGAAGGGAGATGGTTGACTGATGGACTTAGCAAGGGGAAGGCTGGTGGCAAGATTGCAAAATAAAGTAAGATGGGAGGAGGCTGGGCGGTAGGAGGCTGCTGGAAATCAACAAGATGGTTGTTTCCAGGTGGCTGCAGTGAGTACAGTGATGGCAGCAAAGGAGAGAAGGTTGCGTAGAAAGTGGGAAGGCTGGTGGAAAGGCTACAAAAGACAACAAGATGGGAAGAGGCTGGGTCGTAGGCAGTTGCATGAAATCAGTGAGGTCGCTATTTTTGGGTGGCTGCAGCAAGTTCTGTGATAGCGACAGCTGAGGGAAGATTGCGGAGAAAATGGGAAGGTCGAGGATAATCACCGCATTGGATGAGATATAGCCGAAGCACCACCCGTCATCGTATACATACTTAGAAGGGAAAATCTGGATGCCAACGGCTGTCCTGACAAAAAAGATAAAGAAAAACTGCCCTAAAACACATAAACAAAGTATAAATACTATTAGGGTAGCTAAGGGTGGAGTCCCCTCAATTAACGGTAATTCCCAAGCAAGGAAAGGATCGACTAGTCCCTTCCTCCCTTGTGTTGAGCCGATTCATGCAGGATTGAATTGGTCAAAGCAGCCTAGGGCTTTAACATCCGGCATATTGTGCAGGAGATGTCCTCATGTCAGTTCCCTGGGTTGGGGAGCTTTACTTTCATCCGTCGAAGCTTCTGTTTCATTGTAGCATGAAGTCAAGTCCACCAAGTTGAAGATTGTAGAAATGTTATAATACCTCAGTAAGTCAATCTTGTAGATATGTTCATTCAACCTTTTTGGAATCCAGAAAGGTCTATCTAATTTGGGTTTGATTTTCACAAATGATCCCATAGAAGATCTCTCTTTCTTCAATCGGATCCATACTAGATTTCCTTCTTGAAAAGTAACATTCTTCTATATTGTATTAGCTTGTGCCCGGTACTTAGGGTTCTACTTGGTGATCTCTCCCCCCAACCTCTTCGTGTTACCTCTGAATCTCCTATATCCCCGCCTCAACATCCACTTTAACCTCCAACATATGAAGAAGTCGTACTAACTTAAGTGGAGTAAACGAATTGTGCCCATACAAAACCTCAAAGGGAGTGCGCCGCGTAGTTAGACTCACAGAACTCTTGTAATAAAATTCAATATGGACTAGAATCAGATCTCACTGTTTGATGTTTCTTATTCACCACTTCCGTCCGACTATCTGTTTGTGGATGCGTTGCTGAGCTGAATTAAATCCTAGTACCAAGCTTCCCCCATGGGGTCCTTTAGAAGTGGCTCAAAAACTTCACATCCGTATCAAAGATAATGGTCTTAGTTTTCCCATGCAACATCACTACCTTGAAGTATAAGTTAGCTAAATATGATGCATCTAGTGTCCGTTGGCAAGGCGCAAAATGAGTCATCTTCGAGAATCTGTCGACCACAACAATCACTAAATCCTTGTTTCAATGCATCTTCAGATGGCCTACCACAAAATCCATGCTAACATCCACCGAAGGAACCTCTGGTACTGGTAATCGTGTGTATATCCCTTTATTTTGCACTCTTATCTTGGCTAGGTAATAAATTATGCACCGTCTGACGTACCATTCCACATCTCTCATTAGTTGAGGCCAGGTGTAGGTCTTATCTCTATGTTAAAATGACATGTTAATCCTTCATTGTGACTCTCCAGGATGATAGACTCCCTTAGTGAACATCTGGGAATACACAACTTGTTTTGGTGTAATGGATAACCATCAACCCTATGGTACGGTCCTATAGGGCTTTCCTAACCCTATTCCCATATTTCTTTGAAATCCTCATCTGCCTTGTACAGTTCCTTCACTACCTCGAATCCCACAACTCTAGCCTACATGGAGATAATTAGCAAGTAGCGGCGACTTAAGCCATTTGCTACTTGATTTTAACTTCTTATTTGTGCTTGAGCATGAACTGGAATGACGCCAACAACTCAACCCAAAAAAGCATGCTTGCCCTTCAACTTGCTCTGACTATTCAAATACCTCAGAGCTTTGTGACCTGTGGATAGAGTGAACTCAAGCATCAGTGGGTACTCACTCTTATGATTAAGAGCACTCACCATCACGTAGCACTTTATTGTATGTTGAATACTTTCTCCTAAACTCTTTCAACTTCTCATCAAAGAAAGCTATGAGATGTCCTCCCTGCCTCAGTATTGATATATTAATACATTAAAAGCATCACATTCCACCTAGAAAAATGCATTGAAATCTGGCAAAGCCAACACAGAGGCCTGCATCACCTTCAGAGTGTCAAAGTTGGACTAAGCTGCCTCTGTTTACTGAAACTTCTCTCCTTTCAAAAATTTTGTCAAAGATGCTATAATAGTACTGACGCTCCTGATGAATCTCTTGTAAAAAGATAACCCCATAAACTACCTCAGGGCGTCCAACTCACAAAAATTTCAATATTCGTAGGGTCCATCAAAATACCGGCATTGAACACAATGTCCCACCAAAAAGTAGACTCGGGCCGTCTTGAGCAACACTTCTTCAAGTGGGCATATAGCTCCTCCGACCGTAGAACCCCAAAAACAAACTTCATATACTGCAAGTGCTCCTCCTCAAAATTTTTGTAGATAAGGATATCGTCAAAGTAGACAACTAAGAACTTTTCAATGTAAGTTTGAAACACATGATTCATCAGCCTCATGAAGATGTTAGGTGCATTGGACAATCAAAATGGCATGACGGTCCACTAGTACAATCCATCTCTGGTCTTGAAGGCAGACTTCCATTCATTCCCTGGCCTCATTCTGATATGATGATATACATTGAGCAAGTCAATCTTGGAAAAGATAGAGGCTTCATGAAACTGATCCAGAAGATCATCCAGGAGAGATATAAGGAACCTGTACTTGATGGTGATCTTGCTTATAACTCGTCTATTTAATGCATATTCGTCCGGAGCATCCTTCTTAGGCACCATCAAAGCAGGAACAGCACACGGACCGGTACTCTCTCTCTCTCTCACTAACCCCCTCACAATGAGATCATGCACCTATTGTTGTTACTCATACTTAGTTGCTCTCAATCTGTAAGCAGGCCTAGTTAGCAGCACTAATCTGGGAAAAATATCTATGGCATGTGATCCTTAAGTGGTGGTAGACCATCTAGTAGATTGTCGGTCATCACATCCTACAAATAGACTAGCACTCGATGGATCGCCTCTGGTGGCTCAGTCTTCTACTCATTTCCCTCCAGGACGAATAAGGCCATTGCAATTGGGAATTCACGTACCAACTGTGGAAAGGCGGCGGAGGGAACCACATGCTTCTTTATTACATGCATATTTGCTCCTCTAGAATGATTGATGGGCAAGAGAATGATGTGTTTCCCCTAAGACATCATGTTCGGTCTTGCGATCGAACTGCCACGATCTTCCCAACATGATATGACAGTCATTAATGGGCACCACATCCCACCACATCTGATCGTATAATTGGTCTCTAGTGAAAAAATCTACCAAGTGCTACTGATCCACTCATATCTTATTACCCTTCTTCAACTAGATCAGAGAATAGGGTTGAGAATGCTTCTGCGTAGCCAAGTCCAACTTTTTCACTATAAAAATAGAGAACACATTCTCACAGCTCCTTCCGTCGATAATGAGGTTGCACACCTTCCCCGTCATGAATAACTGCTCTATTATTATGCCTCATCTCAGGCCACTTCCCACTCTGATTTGCCTTGTTATGCCAAAAGATGTTATGCCTCAGCCACAAGTGTTCCTTCTAAGATTCGTCTGCAACACCCTCATCACAACTAACATCTCACCCTCATCTCTCGAGAGTTGATACTCCTCACCTTATTCCTCACTGTCTCTTCCTCGCTCACTTTCTCCATGACAACCAACTCGATGAATATCACAACGGGCAATTGGAAGCCATATGTCCAAAATCATGGCATATGAAAGTATTTACTGGCTGAAACTATACCAAACAGCTATTCCTCTCAGGCCACTTCCCACTCTGATTTGCCTTGTCATTCCTCTGACCAATCTTCTCAACTCGTCAAGGCATGTTGCTGCTACTGCTTCCAGCTACAAAGGGTTGTTTGAATGTGGGTCGGTAACTGCTCTATTATTGTTGTCTCTCCACTTTCAGAGCTAATCTTTGTATGTCCCTTAGTGTCCAATAAGTTTAAAGATGGATAACATTACTGATGGTAGACTTCAGGCCTCCCAAGTATGGAAAATATTTGTATGTGTAAGACGTACGCAGAGCTGCGTACATCGGGAGGTTATTCATAGAGTATAGAGTGGTTATATTCATGTTATACCCCATGTAACCTCCCCGTAACCTACCTGTAACCTATAAATAAGTTTTGCGCTCAGTATTTCTGGTAGGTGCATGTAAGTTACAGGGAGATTACAGGGGTATAACGCGGATGTAACCCTCGTGTACCCTTTGAATAACCTCCGACGTACGCAGCGTTGCATACGTCTTATGTAAGCAAATATTTTCCCCCAAGTATCTAGCTATTATACGCTCCTCTGTCTCCATTAGTTCACATTTCAACTTAAGCTCATATATTATGTTGTATACTCCACTAATAATTCCTTTTGATGCATATAATGGAGCTTCTAGAAAATATTCTGGCTGCAGTGTGGAAACAGATACTATCACCGTATCGCCTTCTTCATTTTCTCCCAAGTAGTGGTTTTGTCTCGTCCTTCTCTCGTTCTTTCCGTCTTCAGGATCTCCCACCACAAAGGCATTTTTTCAGCTCAATGGCTACGATCTTTATTCTTCTGTCATCGGGCACCTCATATTCAAAGCTCCTCTAACCAATCTGCATCCACTTTAGGAAATCGTCTGGATTCATTCTCCCCTTGAAGTCCGATAGATCCACCTTTACTCCCAGATCTCTATGGCCCTCCTACAAACATTTCCTCTCTAGGCTTCCTTTGATATTGAATCTCGAAACACCTCAGTTGATCCTTCTCTTTGTTGAATTCATCCCTATTGAAAGGATTCAATTGTTCTTCTCGCTCTCCTTTTTAGATCTGGTTGTTACAGATCACAGTGACACAAACTTGGGTCCTTTCCTCAATGGCATTGAGCCATTATAGTACTTGGAGTAGTCATTGTATCTCACCCATGGTGAACTCTTGATTAGATTCTTATAATTGCCTCCTCGGCGGCATAATTAGGTTTTGCGTGTGGATAGGTAGAAAGAGGTGTGTATGGCGTTGTAGCGTAGGAAAGAAAACTTTTAGGTGAAGATTGGGTGGGGAAGTGGTGGATACTAGGAACCCTAAGATAGGACTAGGGTTATACTAGCTCTGATACCAAATGATACCAGAGTTAACCAAACAATAGCAAGAATTGCACTTTTAATACTGAAATCAAACAAAGGTTATACCAAACACACACAAAAATAGGAAATAACAAGAGACAAAACAAATGCAAAGCTAGGGCATAGATTGAGGGTGGTGGGAAGGTTGTGATAGAGTGCCTATGGTTGGGGAAATAGGATGGTTGTAATGGGGAGGTGGCTAGCGGTGGGGCTACATCAAGGGGATGGCTGGTGATTGGGTTGCGACAAAGTAGGAAGGCTAGTAGTATGGCTGCAACAAGGAAGGGGAGATGGCTATCGATTGGACTGCAACAAGGGAGGTGGCTGGCGACTGGACTATAGCAAGGAAGGCAAAGGATGGCGACAAGGCTATAAGAGACAACAATATGAAAGGAGGCTAGGTGGTAGACAGCTGCAAGAACTCAGCAAGGTGGCTATATCTGAGTGGTTGCAGCGAGTATGGCGATGAGGACAGCAGAGGAAGTGGGAAGGTTGGCGGCAAGGCTGCAAGAGACTATAGGAGGATGCTGCATGGTAGGCAGTTGCAGAAAATCAGTGAGGTGGTTATTTCCAAGTGACTGCAATAAGTATGATGCGACAACAGTGGAGGGAAGGTTGTGAAGAAAGTGAGAATGTCCAGGATAATTACCACCTCGAAGGAGATAAAGTCGGAGCAGCATCCGTCATCAGATACAACCGTAGAAAGAAAACCCTGAATGCCGACAGCTGTCCTGACAGGAAACACGAATAAAAACTACCATAAAACACAGAAATAACATATAAATACTACTAGGCTAGCAAAGGGTGTGGTTCAAGCGGTAATTCACAGGCAAGGAAAGGATTTACTGGCCCCCTCCTCCCATAGATTGAACCGATCTATGCAGGACTGAATCGGTCTAGGCAGCTTACGGCTGAAACAACCCGTATAGAGAAGCCCCTACGTCAAATGATGCATAGAAATTATATGAAGTTTGCATACACGATTTTAGTGCAGCTCCTTTTTTTTTTCAAATTAAAAGCATGCCTAGTTTACACCACCACCCCACAACAAACTACACTCAAACATCAAGATCAAACATATTACTAGATTTCACATATCAACAACTCTATTCCTCTTCTCATGACGCACTTTCAACATTGAATTCATTCATCGTAACTTCCTAATTTTCTTTCTAGTTAACATAAGCAAGCCCTTCATTATATTTCAAAAGGGTTTGCAAACCGCCTTAGCCTACTGATTGAGAGCTTTGCTTTCAACCAAGAGGTATTAGG
>JXCR01147196.1:447309-484370 GCA_002079205.1 Phalaenopsis hybrid cultivar
TAGAGCACGTGTCGAAAAACTCTACTTTTTTGCCCCATTATGGATTATGCAAATTCCATGGTTGCATGTGTTCATCATTCCTTTGTTTAGGCCTACTCATTTTCAAATATTCTTTGAACATTACAAGTCATCTTGACATGGACATGTCTATTTCTTTAAAATGGAGATTGAGATTGGTTCCTCTACAAATGATTATTGGCAAAAGGATATATTTGAGAGCAAACCTTCCTACTATTCTTTTTACAAACTTTTTTATCACAATTACTAGTTTGCTTCAAGGTTCACCCAAAACCAAGAAAACAATCTTTTGTTGATCCCAATTTTGGGAAAACAAGGAGCACGCAAATGACTAGAGCCTACGAACAAACGTGGTCGCTGCATTTTCCCCTACTCCAGATATGTATTGTACTAAAAATTGGAACCAATTTTAAACCTGGTTATGGATTTTGAGTCCTTTTTTCTTTATGTTCCTGCCTAAAATACCAAAGTTGTGTTAGAAACTTCTTAAGCAAAAACATCGATCCAAATCCACCAGGATTGTTAATTCGTCATGACCATCCTAATATAAAGGATATGGTAATTCTAAAGTATTAAATCACTGGTATAAATAAAGCTTCAAATCCTATTTATGAAGAAAGACGGATATAGGGAAGAGGTACAAAATCATAACCCATTAATCTGTCAAATGACTTCGTTATTCTTCATGGACTAGTTCTACTCCCTCAAATGGATACTTTCTACTATGTTATTAAGTTATCTTCAAGTTTGTATTTTGTTTTTCACTTTATCAGCTAGCAATTTGTCATAATTGCATAATATTGTACACATTTTCATTGACTAGCAGTAAAATTTACTTTAAAAAACATAACCTCAAACATGATGCAAGCACATTCATGTCAAAAATCTCTCACATCGACATGTTTTCATGTGTATTTGTGTGCTTTCTGTCCATTTCAAATTCAAAATAAAACATTTTACACTCCTATTTCCTCAAAATTAAAAGGCAGACATAAACACATGAAACTCTCGACACATGCAAACATGCACACGTCCAAGTACTTACAGTACACAAACTCACATGCAGACATGTTCAAGTGAATGTACATACAAAAATCAAAATAGATGCCTGCAGTGACATATAAATATTGCATGCGTACCAGACATATATTATATGCCTCCATCCATCCATCATAAATACCCCCGTAAATACATACTCATGTACATATATACTGTCTATGTAATCACCCTTGACAAATCTTCCTTCTATATGCTTCGAACTGTCATTGCTACATGCACATGCTGCAGTAACTTGAGTTCTATCACATAATTCTTATGTATTTACATATCTAACGCCTAACTTCAAATTTTATATACATGCCACTTTACCTACACATGAACAGATGAAAATTTTGGGTGGTATAAATGTAAAAAAAAATATAGATGTTAGATATGTAAATACATAGGGATTGGTGATAGATATGTAAAGACATAGGAATTGGGGGGTATTTATGTAAATGTCCCGTATGTTTAACATGAATAAGGATGAAGAAAAATGTTTACTAGCTCTTAAATGTCATGTTATGCCTGCTTTAATGTTGTAGTCAAAATTGATCAAGGGTGCAATATTCTTCAATTTAGCTGAAAAAGCAAAAGGCCATGGCATCATCAACAAAACAAGTGAGTCAGTGTGTTATTGATAACTTGTGTTACATCCTAAAAAAATAAAGAATAAGTCCTTTATTCTTGCAGAAACCTTTTCCAGGGGACCAACCAATTAAAAACATGTGTAATATTATCTCAGTTTCATTCATTTTAAATTTTCCTGTTGCTTGAGGAATGTGGGGCCAAAGAGGCTAAGGTGTTCTCTAGTTTCTGCAGGCCATAATCTCCTAACATAAGCTGACAACCCAGATAGTGTTCTCTGCCATGTAAAGTAGACTCGATGTAAAAGCCACGGAGGGAAATCCATATGGTTGCGTTTAGATACACTAAAAATGATAGATTGCGAACCCATCCATATATCTAGTCATATTTATCTATTGATTACTACTATCCATCCAACAAAAAGTGCTTTCTACAAAAATCTACTGATCTTCTGCATTTCATGTTTCATCATGGTCTCTTTGGATCCCAACTCTTGCAATGACTTTTCTTAGGGTCTTTTTTGACCCTCTAGTGAGATCACCACAATCCTAGGCAGCCCATGATTTTTATAGGCCCCTCATATTGCTTCCCTGGTAGTTGTGCCTCCTCTACCTCAACCTCATCACTCATTTATGAAACATTTGTGGTTCGAATGCTGTTAGCCACTTTCAATCCACCCAACATATCTCCATTTTTTTTTTACCAGAATTCACTAACTGAATAAAATAAACAATCTTTATCTTTTAAAAAAAAGTCTACTCTCCTCGTACTTATAAGAAAATAATATATGCTTATTAGGCCACTCACCCACTTTTTGGAAAACTCTTTATGGGTCAAGATAGCATTTAAGTAAATTTGCAAGTTCATGTCTGATTTACAGCAAATATGTGACTACTCTATTGAGCTTATCAATTCTCAGCTTCTCACCACAAAGATTTTTTTAGAAGTAAATTACATAAGACTTCTCCCGGGGTTTATATCATATATGTGGCCTCCCAATGCTCAGGTTAAAATGATGACTGTATTTTGATTGCTTTATGGTACCCCCTCACAATTATTTAAATCTTGTTTCTATGACTAATTCAACTGTTCTATTTCTTCTTCTTCACCTCTATTTTTAAAAAATCTTTACAGATGAATTTTACCAGGCCCTCTATAGCTATATACCTAATAAAATTGAACGTCAAAACCTTTTTTTCATAAGATATAGATTGGATCTTTATCATATGAATATTGGCAAAAGCTAAAATTTGAAAATATTTCTTCTTACTATGCTTTTTCCCATATCTTTCGGCATAAATTCATGCAATATTTCAAGGCTTATCCCGAGCTAAGGAATCCCCAATTTCAAGCATAGGGCATTTCACCCGATGCTCATAATGACATTCTAACCCATTTGATGGAAGATCTACAATCATTAGATCAAGTTTGTTCCCAAAACCCGAAACCAAGATCCAATTCTCTTTTGGAGGCCATGGCTAATGCTCATGTTCCTGGTAGCCTCGTGATGAAGGTCACTTATTCATCTACTGATATTATCCCGAAAATAATCCGCAAGTTTTTGAAACACCTTAACTTTACACTATTTGTGAATAAAATAAATATTATTTTTTGAAACAGGTTTCCAATTTTGAAAGTAGCATTTCAAGTGGTGACTGTCTCGTAGATAATTATACTAGAAGAGACGATAATCAAAGAAAATCTGCCGCCCCTATCTTTTCTCACTAGGCATCAAGCTAAAAGATCCAAATAGAAAGTCTTTTATGTGATATTGCTCTTTTTCTTTTTTTTTCTTTTTTTTTCCTATGATATATCTTTGCTATTATCATTTTTATACCCATACAATTATCTGGTTAACATATTTTTTTTTAAGAAAAAATTACTTCTATAAAAACGCTCAACATCACAAGGCCAAAACCCCCTCCCCCCTCCTTTTAAAGAAAAATTCCTTAACTTTCATCAAAAGATACGTAAGCTAAAATTGCTTTGAGGTGTTATCTTCATTTATAGCAAAGCCAACAACAGCAATGGCAAAGAAAGTATAAAAAATAGACATATAAAACTAGACATTCTTAGGTACATTTGAAAATAGAGGGACAGGTTGAGACTTCACCAAGCATGTAGAAACACTTGTTTATTGATTAAAAACCATGAATTCTAGCACATTGCATCATGGTCAATAAGTATATTAACATCAAAACTAAAATTTAATATTGGCCTTCAACATTTCAGTACCTTAGGAATTGATCTTGATGCTATAATCTCACCAATGCCAGACAAAATCTATAAATTAAGAATGCAATTAAAAAAATAAAAAAATAACAAAAAAAAAAGAAAACGCTTGCTGAAGAAAATGATCCATTATTTCCGAAGGATGAAACTTTTAACAAAGCTGGAGAATAACATATAAGCTAAAATCTGCATAAAATTAAAAGCTTTATAAACTAAGACAAAACTTCGACACCAACAAGAAGAATCAGAACCAGCCTAGTCCAAGCAAATAACACTAGTAGGATCATGCCAATTGAAAAACAATAAATGTGGCTGATTGAAGTAGCCAAAATGCGGCGCCAGTTTCAAAGACATTAGGCAGTCATTATCCAACTTTGAAGAAGAAAAAATGAACCCATGAAAAGTTTATCTAAAACTAAACAGAAGGGCAGATGATGTTGATAAATCCAGATACAGAAACTTGAAGGTACCCATTATCACTCTTAGAAAAAATTAGATATTAATAAATGAAAAGTAGTTGTGTTACAAACTAAACTACCGACACTATTGCACCATGTTTTCAACTTGAATATAATTTAAGAACTTTAAGTTTGAACTAGAAATGTACAAACACTTGGGCAGCAAGTACAACATATATTTAAAATATCATCATTAAAAGTATCATTCTCCTATTTATTAAAGTTAGCTACATCAATCATCCTCCATTCATTCATGATGACTATTATATGAGGTGTTAACTTTATTTTCCACATAGTTATGCACAACTTCAAGTCATCTTTCCTTCGTCTATTCATTTCTTTCCTAATCCTTCCATATTAGCTATGCTTATTTGCCTTGAAAGTGTAACTTCAGCCCTTAATTGTAAATGACCAAATCACCAATTTTTTCCACGAGCTTTTCTTCAATTGGCCTCCCACTATTCCACTAATAAAACAGCCTCCTTCAATCCTCTTTTGTTTTACAAAACAATGATTAACATTATCATGTTTTCCACACTAAACTTACCTAAATGAAACTTTCTCTAACACTTGAATTCATAATGCATAGACAATCTTATAGTTTCACAAAATTTAACTTCAATCCACAAGATATTTGTTTATAGTTTTAACACTCACAAAGAATTTTATTTTATTCAAGTAACTTTCACTCTAAGAATTATGTCCGCATCTTTATCCCTATTTTTTCTTTAATAAATCTAACATACTTAAGTCTAAAACACAAGAATACAACAACAACAACAAACCTTTATCCCACTAAGTGGTGACAGCTACATAAATCATTTTTCTCCATTGTGTCCTATTGAGTGTCATATTTTAATTTAATTCTAATAAATTAAGATCATCTTTATACTATATGCCCAAGTATTTTTAGCTCTCTCTACCTTTCATAACATAAGTCAAATTTAAAACATCTACTCTCCTAATAGGGTCATCGATGGTCGACCCTTAATATGATCAAACTATCTAAGGTGAATCTCTCTAATCTTGTCTGCCACTGGAGCTACACGTTTGATATATATATTCGTTTCGCATTTTGTCTCTAAGTGTAAAATCACTCATCCACCTGAGCATTCTCTCTCAACAACACTTAGTTTTTATGTTTTTCTTTTACAGACCAACATTATGGTCATAAAGCATTGCAAGTCTCACCACCATCTTATAAGGTTTTCCAATCTAAGGGGTATTTTCCTGTCACACAAGAAGCATGCTCTATTTCTCCACCTCAACCATCGAACTTAAATTCTACTAATAACATCTCCATCTATATTACCATCACTATGAACATTAGACCTGAGATATCAAAAACGTTCACTCCTTTTAAAGACTTAATCACCCATTGTTACAACCTCGCCACTATCTACTACTAAAATCACATTCCATGTATTCAATTTTAGATCAACTCAAACGAAAATCTATAGTTTCAAAAGATGACCTCCATATATCAAGTTTTTTTTTTTTTTCCTGAATTCTCTCTCTAGTCTTATTTACAAAAAATTTTCATATGCTTAAACACCCCCTCACTTTAGAGGATATCATTAATTGTCTCTTAAGTTGTTAGAAAATCAGAGAAAGGTAGAGGACCCAAGAATTTGATAAATATGCTAACTACTTATTTTGAATTGGATACATGAGAGAGATAATCTTCTTAAAAAGTATAGCAAATCTAATGAAATGATAATTGATCTTAATAAACATAGATTATTTTGTGGAATACAAGAATGTTAGCAATGTAGATGACAACATGGTTGAGTAACTAAAAAGCCAAACTCCTTTTAAAAAGAGCATGTACTCATATCATTTCAAATGCAAAAGGGGCCACAGCTCTTCATTTAGCATCACTACCAGATTTAATCAAAATGGTATGTTACTTTATTTGAGCTACTAATGTGCAGAAAAGAATGCTAAAATTCTTTTATGTTTTGCACTTAAGGAAAAGTATTTTCATATTTTTCATGCAGATACAACATGTATTGGAAATGGAGTAATGTAAATGGTATTCGGAGTAAAGAAACAAAATGAAGGACTGCCACCATGGGCGCCTAGGCGCCAATCCCTCACTTGGCAAACCGAGAAGATGGCGCTTAGGCACCACCCACTTAGCACTAAGGAGCCGCGACATTGGCGCTTAGGCGCCGCTCCCTTGGGCGCCAAGGAGCTAAGGCCATTCTGTGAAATTTTTGAATAACTTTCTTCTCAATGAATACATAGATAATTCACCTATAAATAGGCGTTTACAAGNAAAGCCCAAAAAGGCTAATATATTAACTAGAAAGAAAGATTCAGACACAATGTGTGAGAGGGCCCAAGCATGGCACCCTGCTCACAAAAACCAAAAATGGTTCCAAAACTAGAAATACAGAAAAGTACATTAGAGACTTAAAGAAAAAGCCTAAAATTGCTGAAATACAAAATATCAGGTGGCTAGAGAGCGATCCAATTTGGTCTTGTCTCTGCCTCTAGTTCTAAGGAAGGAGCAAGCTAATAAGTTGGCAAGATGATTTTCATTGTCAGTAGTAACCAATGAATCATTCAATATATTTTCGAGCTGGAGTCGACATTCATTCTTCTTCTTCCTCTTGGAGTAGGTCTGTCATTCCTCATTCGAAGATTAGCTCACCTGATCTTGGTCTAAAGTGTGCTGGAGATGTGTAGGTTGTTGAACATTAGAAACAACTATATGTTGTACCAGCTGATCTATTATTGGATCAAAGGAGCACTCTCGTGTGTCTTGACATGTAAGTGAGTTCTTCAATAACAGTGGGTGGTATAAACACAATCGGATCTGTAGCTGTAGTATGGTGTTCTTCGTCAGGAACTGCAGTGTTGAAAAGAGGATCTGGTTGCATCTCCTCAACAGGGATGATAGGTAGTTGATCTTTAACAATATCCAGTCTTAGATGAAGATGCAAACGATAGCAAATAGTGGCGTTGTGGCCAAACATACTGCAATGAGAGCAATAAGGAGGATGTGGTTCTATTTCAACCTTTTGTCAATACCCGTTATGAGTGATTACAATCCATATCTCATTCAGAGCTGGTTGAGTAATATCACTCTCAACTAACACACAAGCCACAGAGGGTCTAGTGATAGCAAGCGTTGAACTATAAACCTTGAGAGGCTTACCGTAAGCAGATGCTAAGGAGTAGAAAATTTTACAGTTGAACAGATGTAATTTTAACCCCGGAAACTTTATCCAAACTGGAATGATAGAGAACTCCACTTTTGGATCAAAACCAATAGTCCACTTCAGAATTTTCATACAATGGTTGTTGATTTTGATAACTTTTTGTGAAAAAATGTGTAATCGACATCATGAGACAAATAAATCAGTATGTGTTGACCGTCAACTAAACCAATATTCCAACTGCCCAACAGCTTCATAGCATCAAATTATTTTCGAATAATCTCAAGTTTTGGGTGACCATAAAGAAATTTTCGCATTAGAGCAAAACGCCACGAGGATACAAGAGTACAAGCATCAACCTCTATGAGAATAAGAGCAGGCTTCCCATTTTTTTTTTCAGTTTTTTAAAGAATGTGTGATCGACACCACCTTCAAGAGCCTAGTGAAATGATTGTGAGACATCACAGGATTTATCTATACGAAAATCAATCTCGGAATCTAAAAGAGGAGCAAGAATAGGTAAGTCGTCGACAAGTGCAGGGGCATAGGAACAGAACGTTGATGTCATCTCCAGAGCAGCAAGGCGGGTCGCAAGAAATAGGCAGGCAAACTTCGGAGGCAGTACAGCTGCGAGTCGTCGCGGGTGAGAGATGCGAGCGTCGAGGGCCGTCGATCATGGGTGGAGAAGACGCGAGCCGTCGACTGCGAGGTTGTCGAGTACGAGTGCAACGAGCGTTGTCGAGCACAGAGACGAGCGTCATCAACAGGAGGACGTCTGCGAGAACGTGAAAGCGTCATCTCAGGAGACGGCGGAGAGAGAATGAGAAATCAAGGAATCACTGCCGGTAATCGTCATCGTGCGAAACCCTAAACCTTANGGGCAGCTGTACTAGGGTTTCGCCCGATGGCGATTCCCTATTCTGACACTTTCGGCTTCACTAAATCTGACATTCGGTTTCTTCATCTCTTCTTTTCTATTGTAGTAATCGTGCCCGACGACAAAGGGCATTTTCAGCTTTTTCTATTGCAATTGCGCCCGATGATGGTTATTTTCTTCACAGTTGTGCCCAACGACGAAAGCCTCCTCTGTTTTCGTTGTCTTCTTCCCTCTCGCAGCAGTGCCCGACGGACGTCTCGGCTTGTTGCTCGCATTGTCTCTTCTGCTCGCCTTTTTCTAGCAGCTCACCAAGCCGCTCTGGAGATGGCCTCAACGATGCGTTCCTATGCCACTACACTTGCCGACGACTTTCCTATTCCTACTTGTGCTCCTGTTTCAGATTCAGAGCCTGGTTTTCATATTGGCAAGTCCTGCAATGTTCCACAATCTTTCCACAACGCTCTTGAAGATGGTGGTGATCATATTTCATCAAAAAGTTTGGTTAAAAATTTGGAAAGTCTGCTCTAATTCTTACTGAGGTTGAGACTAGTACTCTCGCGCCCTCTTGGTGTTTTGCTCTAGTGGGAAAATTCATTTACGGTCGCCCAAAACTTGAGATCATTCGAAAATAATTTGATGCTATGAAGCTATTGAGCAGCTGAAATATCAGCTTACTTTACGAACGAAATATCCTTATTCAGTTATCTCATGATGCCGACTACACTCGCATTTTTTCTCGAAAAGTTATGAAGATCGACAACCGTTTTATAAAAATTCTGAAGTAGACTGTCGATTTTGATCCAAAAGCGGAATCCCCTATCATTCATGTTTAGATAAAGTTTTTGGGGTTAAAATTACATATGTTCAACTTGAAAATTCTCTACTCCTTAGCAATTGTTTACAGTAAGCCTCTCAAGATTGATAGTCCTAAGTTTGTTGTCATCAGACTTTCGATGGCTTGTGTTAGTTAAGAGAGATATTACTCAATCAGCTCCGGATGAGGTATGGATTGACACCACTCACAACGGGTATTGGCAAAAGGTTGAAATAGAACCCCACCCTCCTTATTGCTCTCATTGTAGTATGTTTGGCCGCTTGCATCCTCATCTATGGTCGAGTATCGCTAAAGATCAGTCATCTATCATCCATGTTGAGAATGTGCAACCCGATCCTCTTTCCAACACAGCAGTTCCTAATGAAGAACACCATATTATAGGTACAGATCCAAATGTGTTTATATCACTCATTGTTATTGAAGAAGACTCACTTCTATGCCAAGACACACGAGAGTGCCCCTTCAATCCGATAAAAGATCAACTGGTACAACAAGTAGTTGTTTTTAATGTTCAAAAACCTAAACATGTCCGGCGCACTTTAGACCATTCTACTGATCATGTGAGTCAATGTTAGGATGAGAAATGACAGGTCTATACCAGGAGGAATATGAAGAATAGAGGCCGACTCGAGCTCGAGAACTTATGATATGATACATTGGTTACTACTGGCAATGACACTCAACTTACCAATTTATTAGCTGGCTCCTTCCCTAGAACTAAAGACAGAGGCAAGACAAAATTGGGTCACTCTCTAGCTAACTGATTCTCCATATTTTGGCACTTTTTTCTTTACGTCTCTCATGTATTTTTCTGTTTTTTTTTCCTCTTTTTGGAACATTTTGCATGTGGTGATTATCGTGTGGGCAATGTGTCATGTTTGGACCCTTCTACACAATCTACATGTATCATACTTTATTTTAATATATTAGTCATTGGGCTTTCTCAAATATATATATATATATCTATAAAGCAATTTTTTGTTTTTTTTGTAGAGCACATGCGAAAAACTCTAGTTTTTTGCCCCATTATGGATTATGCAAATTCCATGGTTGCATGTGTTCATCATTCCTTTGATTAGGCCTACTCATTTCCAAATATTCTTTGAACATTACAAGTCATCTTGACATGGACATGTCTATTTCTTTAAAAAGGAGATTGAGATTGGTTCCTCTACAAATGATTATTGGCAAAAGGATATATTTGAGAGCATACCTTCCTAGTATTCTTTTTACAAACTTTTTTATCATAATTACTTAATTTGCTTCAAGGTTCACCCAAAACCAAGAAAATAATCTTTCGTTGATCCCAATTTTGGGAAAACAGGGAGCATGCAAATGACTAGAGCCAACGAACAAACTTGGTCGCTGCATTTTCCCCTACTCCAGATATGTATTGTACTAAAAATTGGAACCAATTTTAAACCTGATTATGGAATCTGAGTCCTTTCTTTTTGATGTTCCTGCCTAAAATACCAAAGTTGTGGTAGTAACTTCTTAAGCAAAAACATAGATCCAAATCCACCAGTATTGTTAATTCGTCATGACCATCCTAATATAAAGGATATGGTAATTCTAAAGTATTAAATCACTGGTATACAAAAAGCTTCAAATCCTATTTATGAAGAAAGACATATAGGGAAGAGGTACAAAATCATAACCCATTAATCTGTCAAATGACTTCGGTATTCTTGACTTCTGAAGAATTCATGGACTAGTTCTACTCCCTCAGATGGATACTTTCTACTATGTTATTAAGTTATCTTCAAGTTTCTATTTTGTTTTTCACTTTATCATCTAGCAATTTGTCATAATTGCATAATATTGTATACATTTTCATTCACTAGCAGTAAAATTTACTTTAAAAAACATAACCTCAAACATGATGCAAGCACATTCATGTCAAAAATCTCTCACATCGACATATTTTCATGTGTATTTGTGTGCTTTCTCTCCGTTTCAAATTCAAAATAAAACATTTTACACTCCTATTTCCTCAAAATTAAAAGGTAGAGAAAAACACATGAAACTCTCAACACATCCAAACATGCACACGTCCAAGTACTTACAGTACACAAACTCACATGCAGACATGTTCAAGTGAATGTACATACAAAAATCAAAATAGATGCCTGTAGTGACATAAATATTGCATGCGTACCAGACATATATTATATATATGCCTCCATCCATCCATCATAAATACCCCCGTAAATACATACTCATGTACATATATAATGTCTATGTAATCACCCTTGACAAATCTTCGTTCTAGATGCTTCGGACTGTCATTGCTAAATGCACACGCTGCAGTAACTTGAGTTCTATCACATAATTCTTATGTATTTACATATCTAACGCCTAAACTTCAAATTTTATATACATGCCACTTTACCTACACATGAACAGATGAAAATTTTGGGTGGTATAAATGTTAAAAAAAAATAGATGTTAGATATGTAAATACATAGGGATTGGGGGGTATTTATGTAAATGCCCCGTAGGTTTAACATGAATAAGGATGAAGAAAAATGTTTACTAGCTCTTAAATGTCATGTTATGCCTTCTTTAATGTTGTAGTCAAAATTGATCAAGGGTGCAATCTTCTTCAATTTAGCTGAAAAATCAAAAGGCCATGGCATCATCAACAAATCAAGTGCGTCAGTGTGTTATTGATAACCTGTGTTACATCCTAAGAAAATAAAGAATAAGTCCTTTATTCTTACAGAAACCTTTTCCAGGGGACCAACCAATTAAAAACATGTGTAATATTATCTCAGTTTCATTCATTTTAAATTTTCCAGTTGCTTGAGGAATGTGGGGCCAAAGAAGCTAAGGTGTTCTCTAGTTTCTGCAGGCCATAATCTCCTAACATAAGCTGAGAACCCGGATACTGTTCTCTGCCATGTAAAGTAGACTCGATGTAAAATCCACGCAGGGAAATCCATATGGTTGCATTTCGATACACTAAAAATGATAGATTGCGAACCCATTCATATATCTAGTCATATTTATCTAATAATTACTACTATCCATCCAACAAAAATAGCTTTCTACAAAAATCTACTGATTTTCTGCATTTCATGTTTCATCATGGTCTCTTTGGATCCCAACTCTTGCAATGACTTTTCTTAGGGTCTTTTTTGACCCTCTAGTGAGATCACCACAATCCTCGGCAGCCCATGATTTTTAAAGGCCCCTCATATTGCTTCCCTGGTAGTTGTGCCTCCGCTACATCACTCATTTATGAAACATTTGTGGTTCGAATGCTGTTAGCCACTTTCAATCCACTCAACATATCTCCATTTTTTTTACCAGAATTCACTAACTGAAAAAAATAAACAATCTTTATCTTTTAACAAAAAAGTCTACTCTCTTCGTATTTATAAGAAAATTATATATGCTTATTAGGCCACTCACCCTCTTTTTGGAAAACTCTTTATGGGTCAAGATAGCATTTAAGTAATTTGCAAATTCATGTATGATTTACAGCAAATATGTGACTACTCTATTGAGCTTATCAATCCTCAGCTTCTCACCATAAATATTTTTTTAGAAGTAAATTACATAAGACTTCTCCCGGGGTTTATATCGTATATGTGGCCTCCCAATGCTCAGATTAAAATGATGACCTCCCAATGCTCAGATTAAAATGATGACTGTATTTTGATTGCTTTATGGTACCCCCTAACAATTATTTAAATCTTGTTTCTATGACTAATTCAACTGTTCTATTCCTTCTTCTTCACCTCTATTTTTAAAAAGTCTTTACAGATGAATTTTACCAGGCCCTCTATAGCTATATACCTGATAAAATTGAACGTCAAAACCTTTTTTTTCATAAGATATAGATTGGATCTTTATCATATGAATATTGGCAAAAGCTAAAATTTGAAAATATTTCTTCTTACTATGCTTTTTCCCATATCTTTCGGCATAAATTCATGCAATATTTCAAGGCTTATCCCGAGCTAAGGAATCCCCAATTTCAAGCATAGGGCATTTCACCCGATGCTCATAATGACATTCTAACCCATTTGATGGAAGATCTACAATCATTAGATCAAGTTTGTTCCCAAAACCCGAAACCAAGATCCAATTCTCTTTTGGAGGCCATGGCTAGTGTTCATGTTCCTGGTAGCCTCGTGATAAAGGTCACTTATTCATCTACTGATATTATCCCCGAAAATAATCAGTAAGTTTTTACACTATTTGTGAATAAAATAAATATTATTTTTCGAAACAGGTCTTCAATTTTGAAAGTAGCATTTCAAGTGTTGACTCTCTGGTAGATAATTATACTAGAAGAGACGATAATCAAAAAAAATCTGCCGCCCCTATCTTTTCTCACTAGGCTTCAGGCTAAAAGATCCAAACAGAAAGTCTTTCATGTGATATTGTTCTTTTTCTTTTTTTTTTCTTTTTTTTCCTATGATATATCTTTGCTATTATCATTTTTATACCCATACAATTATCTGGTTAACATATTTTTCTTTAAGAAAAAATTACTTCTATAAAAACGCTCCACATCACAAGGCCAAAACCCCCTCCCCCCTCCTTTTAAAGAAAAATTCCTTAACTTACATCAAAAGATACGTAAGCTAAAATTGCTTTGAGGTGTTATCTTCATTTATAGCAAAGCCAAGAACAGCAATGGCAAAGAAAGTATTAAAAATGGACTTATAAAACTAGACATTCTTAGGTCCATTTGAAACTAGATATTCTTAGGTACATATGAAAATAGAGGGACAGGTTGAGACTTCACCAAGCATGTAGAAACACTTGTTTATTGATTAAAAACCATGAATTCTAGCACATTGCATCACGGTCAATAAGTATATTAACATCAAAACTAAAATTTAATATTGGACTTCAACATTTCAGTACCTTAGGAATTGATCTTGATGCTATAATCTCACCAATGCCAGACAAAATCTATAAATTAAGAATGCAGTCAAAAAAATAAAAAAATAACAAAAAAAAAAAAAAGAAAACGCTTGCTGAAGAAAATGATCCATTATTTCCGAAGGATGAAACTTTTAACAAAGCTGGAGAATAACATATAAGCTAAAATCTGCATAAAATTAAAAGCTATATAAACTAAGACAAAACTTCGACACCAACAAGAAGAGTCAGAACCAGTCTAGTCCAAGCAAATAACACTAGTAGGATCATGACAATTGAAAAAAAAAAATGTGGCTGATTGAAGTAGCCAAAATGCGGCGCCAGTTTCAAAGACATTAGGCAGTCATTATCCAACTGTGAAGAAGAAAAAATGAACCCATGAAAAGTTTATCTAAAACTAAACAGAAGGGCAGATGATGTTGATAAATCNAATCATGCCAATTGAAAAACGATAAATGTGGCTGATAGAAGTAGCCAAAATGCGGCGCCAGTTTCAAAGACATTAGGCAGTCATTATCCAACTTTGAAGAAGAAAAAATGAACCCATGAAAAGTTTATCTAAAACTAAACAGAAGGGCAGATGATGTTGATAAATCCAGATACAGAAACTTGAAGGTACCCATTATCACTCATAGAAAAAACTAGATATTAATAAATGAAAAGTAGTTGTGTTACAAACTAAACTACCGACACTATTGCACCATGTTTTCAACTTGAATATAATTTAAGAACTTTAAGTTTGAACTAGAAATGTACAAACACTTGGGCAGCAAGTACAACATATATTTAAAATATCATCATTAAAAGTATCATTCTCCTATTTATTAAAGTTAGCTACATCAATCATCCTCCATTCATTCATGATGACTATTATATGAGGTGTTAACTTTATTTTCCACATAGTTATGCACAACTTCAAGTCATCTTTCCTTCGTCTATTCATTTCTTTCCTAATCCTTCCATATTAGCTATGCTTATTTGCCTTGAAAGTGTAACTTCAGCCCTTAATTGTAAATGACCAAATCACCAATTTTTTCCACGAGCTTTTCTTCAATTGGCCTCCCACTNTGTCTATTCATTTCTTTCCTAATCCTTCCATATTAGCTATGCTTATTTGCTTGAAAGTGTATCTTCAGCCCTTAATTGTAAATGACCAAATCACCAATTTTTTCCACAAGCTTTTCTTCAATTGGCCTCCCACTATTCCACTAATAAAACAGCCTCCTTCAATCTTCTTTTGTTTTACAAAACAATGATTAACATTATCATGTTTTCCACACTAAACTTACCTAAATGAAACTTTCTCTAACACTTGAATTCATAATGCATAGACAATCTTATAGTTTCACAAAATTTAACTTCAATCCACAAGATATTTGTTTATAGTTTTAACACTCACAAAGCATTTTATTTTATTCAAGTAGCTTTCACTCTAAGAATTATGTCTGCATCTTAATCCTTATTTTTTCTTTAATAAATCCAACATACTTAAGTCTAAAACATAAGAATAACAACAACAACAAATATTTATCCCACTAAGTGGTGACAGCTACATAAATCATTTTTCTCCATTGTCTCCTATTGAGTGTCATATTTTAATTTAATTCCAATAAATTAAGATCATTTTTATGCTATATGCCCAAGTATTTTTAGCTCTCTCTACCTTTCTTAACATAAGTCAAATTTAAAACATCTACTCTCCTAATAGGGACATCGATGGTCGACCCTTAATATGATCAAACTATCTAAGGCAACTTTCTCTAATCTTGTCTGCCTCTGGAGCTACACGTTTCATATATATATTTGTTTCGCATTTTGTCTCTAAGTGTAAAATCACTCATCCACCTGAACATTCTCTCTCAACAACACTTAGTTTTTATGTTTTTCTTTTACAGACCAACATTATGGTCATAAAGCATTGCAAGTCTCACCACCATCTTATAAGGTTTTCCAATCTAAGGGGTATTTTCCTGTCACACAAGAAGCATGCTCTATTTCTCCACCTCAACCATCGAACTTAAATTCTACTAATAACATCTTCATCTACATTACCATCACTATGAACATTAGACCTGAGATATCTAAAACGTTCACTCCTTTTAATCTACTACTAAAATCACATTCGATGTATACAATTTTAGATCAACTCAAATGAAAACCTATAGTTTCAAAAGTTGACCTCCATAAATCAATTTTTTTTTTCTGAATTCTCTCTCTCTCTCTCGTCTTATTTACAAAAAAATTTCATATGCTTAAACACCCCTCACTTTAGAGGATATCATCAATTGTCTCTTAAGTTGTTAGAAAACCAGAGAAAGGCAGAGGACCCAAGACTTTGATAAATATGCTAACTACTTATTTTGAATTGGATACATGAGAGAGATAATCTTCTTAAAAAGTATAGCAAATCTAATGAAATGATAATTGATCTTAATAAACATAGATTATTTTGTGGAATACAAGAGTGTTAGCAATGTAGATGACAACATGGTTGAGTAACTAAAAGGCCAAACTCCTTTAAAAAAGAGCATGTACTCATATCATTTCAAATGCAAAAGGGGCCACAACTCTTCATTTAGCATCACTACCAGATTTAATCACAATGGTATGTTACTTACTTTATTTGAGCTACTAATGTGCAGAAAAGAATGCTAAAATTCTTTTATGTTTTGCACTTAAGGAAAAGTATTTTCATATTTTTCATGTAGATAAAACATGTATTGAAAATGGAGCAATATGAATAGTATTCAGAGTAAAGAAACAAAATGAAGGACTGTCACCATGGGCGCCTAGGCGCCAATCCCTCACTTGGCAAACCGAGAAGATGACGCTTAAGCACCACCCACTTAGCACTAAGGAGCCATGACATTGGCGCTTAGGCGCCGCTCCCTTGGGCGATAAGGAGCTAGGCTCATTCTGTGCAAATTGAGAGACTGACAACTGAGCGCCAACAACTGTCGAAGGCAGTTTTCAGTTCAAAAGCCTATCGTGCGGAGTTATTGTAAGGTCGTGAAGTGGTTTATGGGGCTTAAAATGGAGTCTATATTATGTCTATGTAAAGGGTGGTTTATGGTTGTTAAAGTGTGCTTGAAGGATTGATGCTAGTAGGTCTAGGATTGGTGAATTTAGGGAGATTGATGTTAGTTTATAACCTGTTGTAGAATCTCCTCCTTCTTCTAGGGCTGAGGATAGGGAGATCCTTCAGAAGCAGCAACAAGGGAAGTACTTGGTGGAGCATCTTTAGTTGTAAAGGAGAGGAAGATAGTGTTTGTGTATTTTATTGTTTGTATTTCTTTAAAAACATCCTTTAGTAGAATTCTCTTGTTTTCAAATGAAACTTTGTGGTATGTTCTTTATGCTTTCTGAGTAGAACTTTTTACCTTACCTTGTGATGATCAAAGTAGGATGTGTAGGAATATTATGTATTGTGAAATTGCCTTTAATTACTTAATGTGATGATGAACTTTCAAATCTTCATTTATTTTTCATTTTGACCAAGTGAAATGCTAAAATGTGTTGTGAACCATAATGACTCAGGAGAGCTATGGTGGAATCAACTAGATTAGTCACGTTGAACTGTGGAGTAGAGGTGCATACGCTTCGTAGAGAGATGCAAATGTTAGAGAAATATTCATTGATGGTTTCAAAAAAGAAATTTAAAGAATTAAAGTTGTTTTAACCAATCTTCTTTATGCACTCGAGAGAGGGTAAAGAAGAGAGTTGCTCCTATTTATTACTAGCCAAATTTAGAATTTGTACTTTTCATGTCCTGCACTCCAATTATATCATTACAAGGTAGTTTTAGGCCTGATATTCATCAATTCAACACCTAGTTAAGTAGGATTTAAAATTTACAATTGCTTTAGATACTATAGGATTAGTTTGTAGGACTTGTAATTAAATCTAAATTTCAGGCTAGGATTGAAACTAGTAGGCTAAAAATTTTCCTAAGTCTAATACCCTCATTCCATGTGGGATTGACATTCTAAACTCAAAAATCTAATATTACTGATACAACACGCGCACTTGCGTGAGCCCCAGAGTGTAGCTGCACCTGAAAGTAGGTATCAATTGGTGTCATTGTCGGGGAGCGACCGTGTATTTAACTTATGAAAATTTTAATTGAGCCTCTAAGTCTTAGACTTGGAAAGCTAGTGTCAATTGCTTGTGTTTAATTTTTTTCCTGTTTTGAAAAACAAAGAAATTTCAAATATATTTTGTGTGAATTTTACTTATTAGATTCTCTAGTTCGTGTATGTGTAATACAAGGCCTACAGGACTTGCACATTAGAGTTTCGAGTTAAAGAAAACTATTAAGAAAATTAGAAAACAAAAAAGACTTGAATAACACATAGGAGAGAAGACGAACAACCTACATAATAACCCAAAAATTCAAGAATCAGCCCATGAACCATTTTATGATACACATAGACCATTAAGAGACTATGTTAACCCTACGGTAGATGAAATTTGCTTAAGCATTCATACCTCTACTGCAGAAGTAACACATTCAAACTGAAACCTACTATCATCCAAATGTTGTAGAATAATCAATTTTGGGGAACACCATCTTAAGATCATAAATTACACTTAGCGAGTTTCTTAAAACTCTGCGCTACATTTCGTTATAACGGTGTATCAAATAAAGTTGTTAGACTTAGGCTTTTCCCTTTCTTCTTGAGGGACAAAGTAAAAATGTGATTAAATTCATTAGCACCTGGATCAATTAGGACGTTGAATGACTTAGCCCTGAAATTCCTAGTTAAACATTTTATGCCTTCAAAAGTGGCTAAATTGAGGATGAAATCAGTTCATGTTGTCGATATGAATGTGAGTCAATTTATGAAGCTTGTGAACGATCCAAAAACTTCTTAGAAAGTGCCCCCATCATGCACTGTTTGATTGGTTGATAATTCAGACTTTTTACAATGATTTAGTAGGATCTCTTAGGTCTATTATAGATGTCACAGTTGGTGGGTCGCTTATGTCAAAATCATTTAATGAGGTCCACTCTCTGGTTGAGGAGATGATTACCAACAACTTTCAATGATCTTCTGAGAGAGTGAACCTCAAAAAAGTAGCAAGTGCATATGACACGGACGTGCTTTTAATTTTAACTTCTCAGATAGTTGCAATTTCTAGAAAGCTAGAACAGTTTGGGATGAGCCAACCTCAAGAATCCCAAGTCATTGAAAAAAATTCATTCGGAAAACTGGTTGATGCTAACATTTCATCATTTGAGACTCTAAATGCAATTAGCAATAAAACAAATAGCTCGTATTCTAACTACTACAATCCCTGTTGAAAGAATAATCCTAAGTTTGATTGAAATAATAATCAAGGTATAGGAAACCAACAATGGGAGTAATAGTAATAAACCAGACCCTTTTTGAGAATTGGAACAATCAGGGTAATTTGAACTCGAGAGTTTTTTATCCTCTAGGATTTAGCTCGAATCCACAATTCAAGAATAAGTTGTCTCTGAAAAAAGTTCTGCAAATGGGAAATCAGTTATAAAGCCAATGTGCAGCCATTAGGAACATAGAGAACACACTGAGACAAATTACAAACTCACTTAACAGTCGACCCCAAAGAACTCTTCCTACTAACACTGAGATTAACCCTAAAGAGAAGTAGTAAACACTTAAAGACTGTCAAGTTGAGGAGTGGACGAGAGTAGGAGCAAGTGGTCCAGAAAGATCCTGAGGTGCAGAAAGAGAACCTGAAACCTGAACGACCTGTGGAAGACCTTCCAAAGATTTAAGAAGACCAGTCTCACCCACTAGGTTTAACATAGAAAGACTGTCATCACAATTTCCCCAGAAACTCCAGAAACAATAACTAGATCAACAATTTTCACGATTCTTGGAAGTTTTCAAAAACTGGCCGTTAACATCTTGTCTGTTGAGGCCTAGAGCGGGTGCCCAGTTATGTGAAGTTCATAAAGGATATACTCAATAAGAAGAGGAAATTTGGATTTTATGAGACTGTTGCACTCAATGAGTAGTATAATGTTATCATACAGAAGAAGCTTCCTCAGAAGCTTAAGGATCCTGGGAGCTTCACTATTTCATATGCACTAGGAGAAAAGTTCTATGAGAAGGATTTGTGATTATGTTGTTAGTGTTAACCTTATGCATTGTCTATTTTTAAGAGATTAGGATTAAGAGAGGTGGCTCTACCACTGTAACCCTTCAACATATTGATCAATCGATCACTTATCCAAGGGGGGTTATAGAGGATGTTTTAGTGAATGCTGATAAATTTATCTTCCATATTGATTTCATTGTATTAGATATGGAGAAGGTCGAGGAGATCCCCATCATACTAGGCAGACATTTCCTAACCACTGGTTGTCTTATGATTGGCATGCTAAAGAGAGAGTCAACGATAAGAGTAAATGATCAAAAGATAACATTCAATGTGTTAAAATCTATGGAATTCCCTTCTGATTGTAATGAAGATTCATGTTATAGGATGGATCTCATAGATCATCTGTTAAGCCATCAATTCCGAGAGTGTTTCAAAGTTAAACCACAGGAGTAGATTTAGATCACAAATGAAATGACAGATATTGAGGTTGAATCAACTTTATTGGTTAAAGATAATCAAAGAATAGTTAGGGAGAGGTTTGAAATACTTGATACAACAGAAAATTGTAAATCTCTTGTTCCTTCTATTAAGGAATCCCCTGAACTTGAGTTGAAGATGCTTCCCAAATATTTAAAGTACGTTTATTTGAAAATCCATCTACATTATCGGTTATTATATCCTCATATTTAACTAATTCACAAGAGGACTAACTTATGAATGTTCTGAGGAGTTTTAAGAAAGCGTTTAAATGAGCCTTAACAGGCATAAAAGAGATTAGTCCTTCTATATGTATGCATAGGATCCTGATAGAAGAAAATCATAACCCAAGGAGATCTTCAAAGAAGATTAAATCCTGTTATGAAAGAAATTGTAAAGAAGGAAATTTTAAAGTGGTTGGATGTAAATATTATCTCTTCTATATCAGATAGTGTCTGAATTAGCCCTATCCATAGTGCTCCAAATAAAGGAGTGAATGTGTTAGTAAATAAACAATGAATTGATTTCAGTAGACATGTCACTGAGTGACGTATATGTATCGATTACAGGAAACTAAATGCAGTTATTAGGAATGATAACTTTTCTTTATTCTTTCTAGATCAGATGTCGGATAGGCTAGTTGGCCACTCATATTTATGTTTTCTGGATGGGTATTCGAGGTATCATCAAATCCCTATTACTCTAGAGGATCAGGATAAAACATAGTTCATAATTCCTTATAGGATTTTTGCTTTTCGAAGAATGTCCTTTGAGTTTTGTAATGCACTTGCTACGTTTCAACGGTGCATGATATCAATTTTCTGCGACCTGATTGAGAAGGGGATAGAAGTTTTATGGATGTTTTTTCAATATTTGGTCCTTCATTTGATTCTTGCTTAGATCATCTAGCTAAGGTGTTAAAACGTTGTGAAGAGACCAATATTGTTCTCAATTGGGAGAAGGGTTAATTCATGGTTATTAGAGGAATTTTTTTAGGTCATAAAGTTTCTGAAAGAAGTATGGAAGTGAACCCAACAAAAATTAAAGTTATTGAAAACTTCCCCAACCTACTACTGTGAGGGGAGTTAGAAGTTTTTGGGATATGCTATATTTTATAGGCAATATATTAGAAATTTTTTCTAAAATCGCTAAATATACGTCATCTTTTAGAAAAAGACGTTCTATTTAACTTTGACCATGAATGCCTAAAAGCCTTTAATACTTTGAAAGAAAAGTTATTCACGGCTCCTATAATTGTCTGAAATAATTGATGGAAATAATGAGTTAATGTGCGATGCGAGTGACTACGCTATCGGGATAGTTTTAAAATAATGGCACAATAAATTGTTTAGAGCTATATACTATGCCAGTAACACTCTTAATGAAACTCAAAATAAATATACTACTCCAAAAAAGAACCTTTTGGTCATAGTACATGCATTCAATAAACTTAGGCCCTATTTGATTGGTACCAAGTGTACTGTTCATATTAGTCATTCTGTTATTCGATATCTGATATAAAAAAAAACGTCAAGCCAAGGTTAATTAGATGGGTCATGTTGCTACAAGAGCTTGATATAAAAATAGTAGGTAGGAAAGGTACTGAGAATCAAATAGCGGATACTTATCGAGACTGGAGCAGGAGAATTTATATGTTTATAAAGAGGAGATAAATGAGAATTTTTTTGATGAGCAACTGTTTGTTATTATTGAATGACACATCCTGAGGTATGTTATTATAGCAAATTACATAGTGATATTATGACCTATGGTTTGACATACCATCAACGAAAGAAATTCGTCCATGACACCACATATTACTTTTAGGACAACTCATACCTTTATAGAAAATGTAACGATCAAATGATTAGGAGATGTATACCCATAGAAGGAACCCTTGAAAGTATTAGAAAAGGTGATGATTCTAAATTTGGGCAGCATTTTGGAGTTTATAGAACTGCTGCTAAGATTTTACAATCTGAAATTTATTAGTCTACTCTGTTTAGAGATGTGAATGAATATATCAAAACTTGTAACAGATGTCAAATAATAGGGAATATTTCCAAGCAAAATGAAAAGCCCTGAATTTTACTTTAGAAATTGAGACTTTGATTTTTAAAGTATAGATTTCATAGGACCATTTGTACCTTCATTAGGTATTTTTTATATTTTGATAGCTGTGGATTATGTCTCAAAGCGGATAGAGGATATAGCCCTTACTAATTGTGAAGCTCAGAGCATATCTAAACTCTTAAAGAACATATTTAGCAGATATGATATGCTTAGAGTGATCATTAGTGGTGGGGAAAGCCACTTTAGGAATAGAATGATTGAGGCATTAGTTGCAAAGTATGGAATTAAACATAGGATTGGCACATCGTATTATCCCAGACGAGTAGTTTGGCAGAAGTATCTAAAAGAGAAATAAAAAAAAATTTAGAAAAAATTGTCAATCCTATTAGAAAGGATTGGTCTTTGATACTAGATGATGCATTTTGGGCTTATAGGACTGCTTATAAAATATCTACAGGAGTGTCTCCATATAGGCTCATATTTGGCAAATTTTGTCACTTACGAGTGGAATTAGATCATAAAACTTATTGGGTTGTTAAGGAATTCATTTACAATATAAAGGAAACTAGTGAGAAAAAATTATTATAGTTAAATGAATTTGATGAAATCAGATAAGAATCTTATGAAAACACGAAAATTTATAAAGAAAAAATGAAAAAATGGCAAAATCAAAGGATTCTTAGGAAAGATTTTGAGTTTGGTCATAAGGTTTTAGTGTATAATATACGATTGAAATTATTTTCTAAGAAACATAAGTTGAGATGGTCGGGATCATTTACTCTAGTAAAGGTTTATCCTTTTAGTGCAATTGATATTAAAGATCCTAAGAGTGGTAGTGTGTTCAAAATGAATGGGCAGAGACTTAAACCTTACCTAGGTGGTGAGAGACCTTTGATAAAAGAGGTTTTAATGTTGAGTCATCTCGAGTAAATATCTGGATTCGTTGAACTGAAGATATTGAACTAAGCGTTTCTATGGAGGCAGCCCATGTTTGTATTTGTGTTTGTGTTTGTTGTTGTTGTTGTGTTAAGCGTTTGTATTAGAGTGTTTGTATTTGTGTTGTGATTGTTTTTCTATGATTAGGACTGTGTAATATGAGGAGGACGAATCCTTAAATTTCTCGTTGTGCCTGAACTCTAGTATGTCTTTTTGTGGTAGAAGCAACTATGTTCTCTACAACCAAGTTTTGAATCGAGCATATGGATATACAGGAGACATACTAAGTTTAGACATGGAATAGGTCCATCTTAATTCGATAACTTCTCATTCCTAACGCTGTTATTCTATTATTATGGTCTTCGTGCCCAGAAATTAGAATGGCTGGCGGATGATTCTGCTATTGTACAAGTCGAGGTGCATATTTTATCAAACAGAATAGTACTTAGAGATTGGCAAAATATAAGTCAATTAAATAGTTAAGGTGTTATCTGATCCAAAATATATTCCTTACAAAAATGTGTGAAAACACCCGTCAGTAAATAGAGAGAGATTCCGTTGGAGATTAGGAAGTAGAGTATTATGTGTGATTAAGAACTTGGGGGTACAAATTTTGCAAAATATGTAACGAGGCCAAATTCAACACTTAGTAAAGTAGGATTTCTGTAGGATTTAAAATTTACATTTGCTTTAGATACTATAGGATTAGTTTATAGGACTTGTAAATCAATTTAAATTTCAGGCTAGGAACTAAACTAGTAGACGAGAACTTTTCTAACTCTAATACCCTCGGTCCCTGTGGGATCGACATTTCAGACTCAAAAATCTGATATTACAGATACGACACGTGCACTTGCGTGCGCCACCAGAATGTAGTTGCACTTAGAAGTGGGTATCAAATTTTTAGCGTCGTTGACGAGGAGCGACTGTATATTTAACTTATGAAACTTGGGAACGATTCAAGGAACATTAGAATCAAGTACTGTTCCATAAAAATTCTTATTAAACGCGGTCGCAGATTCGACCCCGCGGCTTGCGTTCCTTCGTGTATATATTACCCTGTTTCCCTTTGTGTCTCGTCTGCCCTAGTTGTCTACCTCTCTCGCGCTTCTCTCCCTCTCACGCGTCTCTCACGGTTCATGTTGCTTTTCTCCTCCCTCCGATCTCCGGTTGCTGTGCTCTATAAAAAATTTGTGTGATAACTTTCGATTGAATGGCTTTCTTTATACAATTTTTTTTTTATTAGCAATTTGTTGTGAGACATTTGTGATATTTGTGATTTGGAACTTTCTGATTTGTCATTTGCGATTAGTGATTTGGGATCTAAGTCTGGCAAAAAAAAAGGAAATATGTGGAATGGTGTTTAGAGAATGGAGGAAAGATTGTGCTTGATTTTGAGAATGGATGAAAGAGTGTGCTTTAATTGTGCATAGCAATGTTTCGGTTGCTATGTATGTAACCGATTGAATATGGGATAGCCTTCTATCATTGCCTCCACTGATTATTGTGTGGGATTTTGAAAAATAGATGAAATAGGGTGCTTGATTTGTGCAAAGCATTGCTTCAGGTGCCCTCAAAATTACATATAGTTTTTTTTTAAGCAAGAATTTGAAAAATGAATGAAAGACGATGCTTAATTTGTAGATACCAACATCTCGGGAGCCATGTATGTAATTGCCTCAAATGAAAAATATAGGACGGGGTTTTATCACTTCCTTTGATGTTTGAGTGAGAATTTGAAAATTGATGAAATAAGGTGCTTAATTTGTGCATAGCATTGTTTAGGGTGCTCTGTTAGTAATTGTCTCTATTCAAAATTATATACAGCTTTTATTTTTTTTATTTTTTTGTTTGAGCAAGAATCTGAAAAATGGATGAAAGATGGTACTTATTTTATAGATAGCAATGTTTTGGTTGCCTTGTATGTAATTGTGACTTTATCACTTCCTTTGATGTTTGAGTGAGAATTTGAAAAATGGATGAAAAATGGTGCTTGATTCGTACATAGCATTGTTTCGGGTGCCCCGTATAGAATTTCTTTAATTCAAAATTATGAATTGAATGTTTGAGCGAGAATTTAAAAAATGGATGAAAGATGGTGTTTAATTTGTAGATAGCAACATTTCGAGTGTCATGTATGTAATTGCCTCAAGTACAAAAATGGGATTGGGTTTTATCACTTCCTTTCATGTTTGAGTGAGAATTTAAAAAAAGGATGAAATAGGATGCTTGATTTGTAGATGGCGATGTTTTCTTCAAATTACGTAAAGGGCATCAAAACTAATGATTGGGCTGTGGGTTGTGGTGGTTGTGTTGTGGGTTGGGTTGTTGTGGTGCTGAGCCACTGTAGTGTAGTGCCTGTGGGATATGTGTAGAGGTGTGTTAGATGATTGTGGTTTAGTGGTTGTGGATTGGGTGGCATAGTGTTGTGTCATGTGGTGAGGTAGTTGTGGGATGTGTGTGAAGGTGTGGTTGGGAGGGTGTGGTTGGGAGGTTGTGGTGTGGTGGACTTAGGCTGAGTGGTTGTGCTATGGGCTGTAATAGCTATGTTGCAGATTGTGGTGGCTGTGCTGGGGGGTTGGGTGGTTTGTAGGGGGGTTGTGTCATGTGGTGTGGTGGCTATGTGATGTGTGTGGTGGTGTGGTTGGGTGGTGGTGGTATGGGTGACCGTGGGTCCTGCTGTGTTGTGTGCTTTGGTTGCTGCCAAACAATAATATTTTGTTTTTTCTATGTTAATAACGTAATAGTTAAAACTAAAGAAGTTGGTTCATCAGCCATATGGGATAGAGAAGCCAAACTCATATTTTGGGACCTCTATCTTAAATAGGTTAAGAGAAATAGGCCCACCACCTATTTAAACTAGGAAGAGTGACAAAATATAAAGAAATTCAAGAAAATGACAAGAAGAGGATACGACATGTTGTAACTTAAAAACAAGTGGGATCAGTTGAAAAAAAGACTGAAAATTATGGAATAAATTAAAACGGGGATTCACAGGCTTGGGTTGGAATCCAATCAAACGGACTATTAATGTTTCGGAGGAATGATGTGCTGAGAAATTGGAGATAACTAATCACTTAAAGATATTATTTTCATTACGTTCTCTTCCTTAACTGTATGAAGTAATCAACTTGCTCGTACATTGTAGGCTGTGCCAGCAGTCAAGAAATTCAAAGTCTGTGAAATTGACCCTGATCTTGAAGAAAATTGGACCGTATGTTATGTGAGGTTGTGGCAACAGGGACTCATGCCTGGACTCCTAGTGAACAAGGGTTTGCAAGCATATCACATAACTTAAATGACGAGCATGTAACTGGCGCCTGTGAAAGCCCAAGCCCAAACTAAAACGAACTGGAATCCAGCTGCAGGTCAAAGGTTCCTAGGGTGGAGAAAAAGAAAGAAGGAGCTACTTTCATCAGAAGCTAAAGAACAAAACTGGTGGCTTCATGAACGAGTGATCCTGGGACTTCCGATGCCACCTCCATAGACGGGACTAACCGACTTCTGTAGGCAACTCCCAAAGTTTTTGAGGACATGTCGTTATACTTTAACTCCTTGAAGTTGCTGGAAGACCCAACCCATAGACAAATCTTCATGAAGATGACTGCTAACCGTAGGGTCAATTATTTACGTTTTTTTTTGTAGCAAGGATAATTGATTTTGTGTTGTAACAGTTGAAATATTTGTATTTATTTTGTTGTAGTTTGATTGAATATCTGATTTGGATGTTTTTTCTTTCTCGTACGATCAATCTATATGTTTTTTTTTGTATTTATGTCTTCTTTGTACGGCTTTTTAATTTGTTTTTCGATATTTTTAACATTGTTTCATTGACATGTAATACATGAACAAAGCACTTCTTTGGCTTGGATTTACAAAGAGAGAGACGCAGGAGGAAAATTGTGATAGTAGTTTGTATGTTATACAAATAATACAACTCATAGTTGAATCAGCTCCCCATATGACATCTATTTATTTTGGTGATAAATGGGTTAGGAGCTACTATAGTGATACCCTATAAGATTCAGCAACATGTTTCAAATGACAGTCTATATTTATGGATCTGCTTGATAAATTATATAGGAACTATGGACTTCATAGTTTCTCAAGAATGATAACTAGAGAAGTGTTATTAATAACCCTCTGCATCTTATCACAAAATAAATCAATGAGAGGAGTGATGGAGTGATTTCAACATTCATCGGAGACAATCAGTAGATATTTCTCAGCGAGATTAAAGGCTCTTGTTAGTTTGCTGACACAGATTATTATGTAGGAGGATCCAACATTCGGGAGGACTCCAACAAAGATTATAAATAACCTGCGGTATATGTCATTCTTTAAGAAAAAAATTTTTTTTACTCCTTAAATTTAGAAGACAAAATGAGTTGCGTAGTTAATACAACTTAATTTAATTTGTCAAAACTATATTGGAGTTGTTGATAGAACCCATGTGGATGCACCTGTATCCAATAATGAAAAGAACGCATTCATTGGGCGGTGTGATTCATCAGCACAAAATGTAATCGTTATATGTGATTTCAATATATGCTTCACTTTTGTTATGGCTGCTTGTGAAGGCAATGCATATGACAATCATAAATTCACTTTTGCGACAATAAATTGAAAGCACTACTTCCCTTACCCACCTCCAGATTTGTTCAATTATTAATAATATTCAGATATTTTTTAAGTTCATTACTAATATATGTATTTGGAACATATAAATATTATTTAGTTGATACTGGATATCCCTTATAAAGAGGGTGTCTGAAGTCATTTCCAGATACAAAATGTCACATCTCCGATTTTGAAAGATCCAGTCATGTTGCTCCGGGCCAGAAAGAAATGTTTAACAAGAGAAACTCCTTAAGCGGTGTAATTGAAAGAACATTTGGAGTGCAGAAGAGAAAATGGATCATACTACGTGATATGCCAATGTATCTATTCCCGAAGTTGTTGCAGATTGTAGTAGCTACAATGTCTCTCCACAACTATATTCGACGACATCATTCTCGAACTGATGTAGACTTCAACATGGCTGACGATGATCATTTACATGTCCCGCCTGAAGCATTTGAATATCATATAGGACAATCAATATCACAACAAGAAGGATACACCCATGATGGAGAATGCAACCAAAAACCCTTCTTTTACAAGGTCCGATGTTTTCTCGTAATAACAGATTCGTTAGTTAGTGTTTTGAGTTTTATGAGACCTCGCGCCTACTCAAAAATGTAATTAATCACTTCATTTATCAATTTCTGTTTGTTTATTATAAACACATTTATTTGCATTCCCTGTACATATGATTATGATTGTTTGAATTTTCTCCTGCATTTGTAAAAGTTTTTTTTCGTCTTTCCTTTCTTTTGTTTTTCTTTTGGTGTGTTTGAAAGGTCCATGATAAGACGTTAGACCTTATGGATGACCTGATTGTTGGTATTGGTTCTTGCCACACGTGAAATCCTATTGAAGGCAACCAAGTTCCTCTCCTTTTTTTTCGGCGATACGGCTTTTGAGGTTCTTCTGGATGACATTTTTTATGATAAGCATATGTGGCACATACGAGTTTGGTATTACGTGGGTTAAAGGCAACCAAGAACTCTTTTTTATAAGGTTTGTTGTCTTCTTATAGTGACAGATTCGTTAATTGGTATACTGAGTCCTCTGAGACCTCTTGTCTGCACAGAACTGTATTTGATTACTTCTTTTATCAATTTATGCTGGTGTTATAACTAATGGATTGTCTTTTGAAGCATTCAGGAAAGATGAGTTCAAGGATTTCAGGGCCTCCCGATGAGTGTTATGCCATTGCGGATTATAAAGTTTCATGCTCACGTCATGTCAGGCACATAACTGCAGGAGACAGTTCTACAGGTGCCCGCGAAAAACCACAGACAGGTGTGACTTCTAGTGGGCAGACAAGCAGACAGTTTCCATTGCCGAGAGTGATCGAGAATGGATAGTATCACTAGAGGGCGGCCTGGTTCATGACATACGTCGTCTCCATTTTAAAAATAATATTATCATATTATTAAATGCTATTTTAATAGTTTTTTTCTTTATTTTAGTAAAGATGAAATTCACTGTAAATGAGATATATATCTTATTTTTTTCACTGTTCTGAAGTGGGTTTTTGCTTCTGATGTATCAAATATATTGTTATAATAGTTTTGTTGCAAACAGTATACTACACGGGCAAAATAGTTATTTGTCCAGAAAGAGTTGTGTTGTAGTTATTTTCAAACAACAATAAACAAACAACTAGTCAGTTTATTCGCACCAGCTTCTGCGGAGCAGCTTTCTGGGGTCGCTGAGCTGCTGCGCAACAGCTAATTAATAAGTTGTAGCTACTCCAAACAGACCCTTCAAGTGATCTACAATAAGTTTGGAGATTATGACAATTGAAATATCAAAATGAATACACTAATATGTTGTTGTCATGCCAAACAAGACATACTGCAGCATGTTAAGTATCACGTCATGTTGTGGAACATTGATAAAAACAGATGAGAAGATATGGGATCAAGATTTCATATGATGCCTCTTGTTAGCCAAACTAGAGAACTTTAACCAAGTGCTAGCGATGTGCCTCATCCATGAGCAATTCATGCATGTTGCTTGTAATAGCAATCAGAGAGGCTTGGAGACAGAGTGAATCACCATAGCAATAGAAGCTCCATGGAGCAAGTGAAGGTCAAGTTAGATAAGTGGAGGTTCTAGAGCTAGGCACCCTAAAGATGTCGATAAAAAAGGGGCAACTTTTTAGTCCTTGGAGTGTATATATAGGACCTTGTGAGGTGGTGAAAACTATAGGGGCTTTCAAGCTATGGCAATGGCTTAGCCACTAGTTAAGTATGAGCAGGGTTGAAAAGTTCAAAGATGGTTAGGGTGGTGCTCGAGCAACTTTCAGGTGCAATATATCTGGAAATATGCACCAAGAAGAGTGGAGGTGATGATAGTTGCAATAACATTAGTTTGGCTTCATCATTGGGTGAAAAGTAAGGGAAGTAGTGGTGAAGTCAAGCCTAAAAATTTAAATAAAATGCCACAAAAAGGAAATTTTGATAAATTAGGTGAATTCAATTGTTAATTAATAAAATTATTAATAACTTTATTTAAGTTGATTAACCTAAGTGGGTTTTATCTATGAGTTCAACAGATGCACTTTATCAAGTCATTTTGATCAACATCATCAAGTCATTTTGATCAATATCATTAAAGATGACCTAATTTTTTGGAGTAGATTTAGGAAAATTAACATATTACAGGAATAATTAATTAAAATCTTCCAAGAGTAATAGAAAGATTTATAACTCAAGAAATTGTAATGTAAAATTGAATTAGGCACATCTTCAGATTAAATGCCAAACATTTAGAACAGAGCCATCAAACTCAAATAGACAAACAGGATCTACAATGCTATAACAAGAAAGATGAGAATGTATAATGAGGAGACCCAAAAGAGCTATTACCAATGATGGGCAGATAGAAGTGAAAAGGGAGCCCATGGAATAAACAATACAATCCACAGTACTCAACTGCTCCAGAACACTCGAGTTAACTTCAGGAAAGATCTGCAAATAAGATACAATGGGATAACTATCATGGAAAATATTTCCTAGAAGAAAAATGAACTCGAAATAGCAAAGAGAGAAGATTAAATGCTGAAAAAGTTGCAGGTAATACGCAAAAATAATCAAAATTACATAATGCCTAAATGTTATTATGAAACTTTGCACAAAGAGGCCTTTAAAAATAAAAACTCTAGTTTAGCTTGTGCAATTTTTTTGTTCTCTCTTTAACTGGCAGCTTTTCACTCTTTAACTGGCAGCATGAAAAGCTTTCTTACCTTACATCCCCCCCCCCCCCCCNGTGGTGATTGTGGTATGGGTGACTGTGGGTCCTGCTGTGTTGTGTGCTTTGGTTGCTGTCAAACAATAATATTTTGCTTTTTCTATGTTAGTAACGTAATAGTTAAAACTAAAAAAGTTGGTTCATCAGTCATATGGGATAGAGAAGCCAAACTCATATTTTGCGACCTCTATCTTAAAAAGGTTAAGGGAAATAGGCCCACCACTTATTTAAACTAGGAAGAGTGACAAAATATTATAAAGAAGTTCAAGAAAATGACAAGAAGAGAATACGACATGTTGTACTTAAAAACAAGTGGGATCAGTTGAAAAAAAGACTGAAAATTATGGAATAAATTAAAACAGGGATTCACGGGCTTGGGTTGAGATCCAATCAAACGGACTATTAATGCTTTGAAGGAATGATGTGCTGAGAAATTGGAGATAACTAATCACTTAAAGACATTATTTTCATTACTTTCTCTTCCTTAACTGTATGAAGTAATCAACTTGCCCGTACATTGCAGGCTGTGCCAGCCACCAAGAAATTCAAAGTCAGTGGAATTGACCCTAATCTTGAAGAAAATTGGACCGTATGTTCTGTGAGGTTGTGGCAACGAGGACTCATGCTTGGACTCCTAGTGAGCAAGGGTTGCCAGCATATCTTAAATGACGAGCATGTAACTGGCTCCGATGAAAGCCCAAGCCCAAACTAAAACGAACTGGAATCCAGATGCAAGTCAAAGGGTCCTAGGGTGGAGAAAAAGAAATAAAGAGCTAGTTTCATCAGAAGCTAAATAACAAAATCGGTGGCTTCATGAACGAGTGATCCTGGGACTTTCGATGCCACCTCCATGAAGGGACTAATCGACTTCTGAAGGCAACTCCCGAAGTTTTTTAGGACATGTCATTATACTTTAACTCCTTGAAGTTGCTGGAAGACCCGACCCGTAAACAAATCTTCATGAAGATGGTCGCTAACCGTAGGGTCAATTATTTGCGCTTTTTTTTTGTAGCAAGGTTGATTGATTTTGTGTTGTAACCGTTGAAATATTTGTATTTATTTTCCTGTAGTTTGATCGAATATCTGATTTGGATGTTTTTCTTTCTCGTACGATCAATCTATATGTTTTTCTGTATTTATGTCTTTTTTGTACGGCTTTTAAATTTGTTTTTCGATATTTTTAACATTGTTTCATTGACATGTAATACATGAACAAAGCACTTCTTTGACTTGGATTAACAAAGAGAGAGGCGCGGGAGGAAAATTGTGATAGTAGTTTGTATGTTGTAGGAATAATACAGCTCATAGTTGAATGAACTCCCAATATGACGTCTATTTATTTTGGTGATAAATGGGTTAGGAGCTACTATAATGATACCCTACAAGATTCAGCGACATGTTTCAAATGACAGTCTATATTTATGGATCTGCTTGATAAATTACATAGGAACCATGGACTTCATAGTTTCTCAAGAATGATACCTAGAGAGGTGTTAGCAATAACCCTCTACATCTTATCACAAAATAAATCAATGAGAGGAGTGATGGAGTGATTTCAACATTCATCGGAGACAATCAGTAGATATTTCTCAGTGGGATTAAAGGCTCTTTTTAGTTTGCTGACACAGATTATTATGTAGGAGGATCCAACATTCGGGAGGACTCCAACAAAGATTATAAATAACCTGTAGTATATGTCATTCTTTAAGTAATTTTTTTTTTTTTACTCCTTATATTCAGAAGACAAAATGAGTTGCGTAGTTAATACAACTTAATTTAATTTGTCAGAACTATATTGGAGTTGTTGATGGAACCCATGTAGACGCACTTGTATCCAATAATGAAAAGGACGCATTCATTGGGCGGTGTGATTCTTCAGCACAAAATGTAATCGTTATATGTGATTTCAATATGTGCTTCACTTTTGTTATGGCTGCTTGGAAGGCAGTGCATATGACAGTCGTATATTCACTTTTGCGACAAGAAATTGAAAGCACAACTTCCCTTACCCACCTCCAGGTTTGTTCAATTATTAATAATATTCAAATATTTTTTAAGTTCATTACTAATAAATGTACTTGGAACATATAAATATTATTTAGTTGATACTGGATATCCCTTATAAAGAGGGTGTCTGAAGTCATTTCCAGATACAAAATATCACATCTCCGATTTTGAAAGATCCAGCCGTGTTGCTCTGGGCTAGAAAGAAATGTTTAACATGAGAAACTCCTTAAGCGGTGTAATTGAAAAAACAGTTGGAGTGTAGAAGAGAAAATAGATCATACTACGTGATATGCCGACGAATCTATTCCCGAAGTTGTTGCAGATTGTAGTAGCTACAATGTCTCTCCACAACTACATTTGACGGCATCATTCTCAAACTGATGTAGATTTCAGCATGGCTGACGATGATCATTTGCATGTCCCGCCTGAAGCATTTGAATATCATATAGGACAATCAATATCACAGCAGGAAGTAGAATCACAAGAAGGATACAACCATGATGGAGAATGCAACCAAGAACCCTTCTTTTACAAGGTTCGATATTTTCTTGTAATGACAGATTTGTTAGTTAGTGTTTTGAGTTTTCTGAGACCTCGCGCCTACTCAAAAATGTAATTAATCACTTCATTTATCAATTTCTGTTATTTTATTATAAACACATTTATTTGCATTCCCTGTACATTTGATTATGATTGTTCGAATTTTCTCATGCATTTGTAAATGTTTTTTTTCTTTTTCCTTTTTTTTGTTTTTCTTTTGGTGCGTTTGAAAGGCCCATGATAAGACGTTAGACCTTATGGGTTCTTCTGGATGACCTAATTGTTGGTATTGGTTCTTGTCACATGTGAAATTCTATTGAAGGCAACCAAGTTCCCTCTTTTCTTTTCGGCGATACGGCTCTTGAGGTTCTTCTGGATGACATTTTTTGGTGTAAGCATTTGTGACACAAACGACTTCGGTATTACGTGGGTTAAAGACAACCAAGAACTCTTTTTTATAAGGTTTGTTGTCTTCTTGTAGTGACAGATTCGTTGATTGGTATACTGAGTCCTCTGAGACCTCTTGTTTGCACAAAACTGTATTTGATTACTGCTTCTATCAATTTATGCTGATACTATAACTAATGGATTGTCTTTTGAAGCATTCAGGAAAGATGAGTTCAAGGATTTCAGGGCCCTCCCGCTGAGTGTTATGCCATTGCGGATTATAAAGTTTCCTGCTCACGCATGCAGGCACATAGCTGCGGGAGACAGTTCTACAGGTGCCCGCGAAAAACCACAGACAAGTGTGACTTCTTCTAGTGGGCAGACAAGCAGACAGATTTCATTGCCGAGAGTGATCGGGAATGGATAGTATCACTAGAGGGCGGTCTAGTTCATGACATACGTCGTCTCCATTTTAAAAATAATATTATCATATTATTAAATGTTATTTTAATAGTTTTTTTCTTTATTTTAGTAAAAATGAAATTCACTGTAAGTGAGATGTATATCTTATTTTTTTCACTGTTCTGAAGTGGGTTTTTGTTTCTAATGTATCAAATATATTGCTATAATAGTTTTGTTGCAAACAGTATTACTACACGGGCAAAATAGTCATTTGTCCAGAAAGAGCTGTGTTGTAGCTATTTTCAAACAACAATAAACAAAAAACTAGCCAGTTTATTCGCACCAGCTTCTGTGCAGCAGCTTTCTGAGGTCGCTGCTGCGCAATAGCTTATTAATAAGTTGTAGCTACCCCAAACAGACCCTTCAAGTGATCTACAATAAGTTTGGAGATTATGTCAATTGAAATATGAAAATGAATACACTAATATGTTTTTGTCATGCCAAACAAGACATACTGCAGCATGTTAAGTATCACGTCATGTTGTGGAACATTGATAAAAACAGATGAGAAATTAAATGATATGGGATCAAGATGTCAAATGATGGCTCTTATTAGCCAAACTAGAGAACTTTAACCAAGTGATAGCGATGTGGCTCATCCATGAGCAATTCATGCATGTTGCTTGTAATAACAATCAGAGAGGCTTGGAGACAGAGTGAAGCACCATAGCAATAGAAGCTCAATGGAGCAAGTGAAGGTCAAGTTAGAGAGGTGGAGGTTCTAGAGCTAGGCGCCCTAAAGATGTCGTTAAAAAAGGGGCAACTTTTAAGTCCTTGGAGTGTATAAATAGGAACTTGTGAGGTGGTGAAAACTATAGGGGCTTTCAAGCTATGGCAATGGCTTAGCCACTAGTTAAGTATGAGCAGGGTTGAAAAGTTCAAAGATGGTTAGGATGGTGCTCAAGCAACTTTCAGGTGCAATATATCTGGGAATATGCACCAAGAAGAGTGGAGGTGATGATAGTTGCAATAACAATAGTTCGGGTTCATCATTGGGTGAAAAGTAAGGGAAGTAGTGGTGAAATCAAGTCTAAAAATTTAAACAAAATGCCACAAAAAGAAAATTTTGATAAATTAGTGGAATTCAATTGTTAATTAATTAAATTATTATAAACTTTATTTAAGTTGATTAACCTAAGTGGGTTTTATCTATGAGTTCAACAGATGCACTTTATCAAGTCATTTTGATCAACATCATCAAGTCATTTGATCAACATCATTAAAGATGACCTATTTTTTTGTAGTAGATTTAGAAAAATTAAGATATTACAGGAATAATTAATTAAAATCTTCCAAAAGTAATAGAAAGATTTATAACTCAAGAAATTGTAATGTAAAATTGAATTATGCGCATCTTCGGATAAAATGTTTTAGCATCTGCGATGCTAAACATTTAGAACAAAGCCATCACACTCAAATAGACAAACAGGATCTACAATGCTATAACAAGAAAGATGAGAACGTAAAATGAGGAGACCCAAAAGAGCTATTACCAGTGATGGGCAGATAGAAGTGAAAAGGGAGCCCATGGAATAAACAATACAATCCACAGTATTCAACTGCTCCAGAACACTCGAGTTAACTTCAGGAAAGATCTGCAAATAAGATACAATGGGATAACTATCATGGAAAATATTTCCTAGAAGAAAAATGAACTCGAAATAGCAAAGAGAGAAAATTAAATGCTGAAAAAGTTGCAGGTAATAAGCAAAAATAATCAAAATTACATAATGCCTAAATGTTATTAAGAAACCTTGCACAAAGAGGCCTTTAAAAATAACAGCTCTAGTTTAGCTTGTGCAATTTTTTTGTTCTCTCTTTAACTGGCAGCATGAAAAGCTTTCTTACCTTACATCATTATTTCTGAAGCAATTCCTTTCGTTAATGGTGTGCACACACACACACCACCCCCCTGCCCCCCTCTCCCCGCCTCCCGTTTTACTCATAAAAAGATGATCCATCTTTAAGGAATTACTATTATTAACAAAATTAGATTTTATTGTATAGAAAAAGCACCTTGCCCAAGTAGCAAAAATATTACAAGATGATAAAACAAATATTTTGGTGCTTTTGATAGGTACAAAAATGAAATTTATTGCTTCTAGACC
>JXCR01147196.1:484482-495596 GCA_002079205.1 Phalaenopsis hybrid cultivar
AGGTCTCACATACTTACAATCTCTATATATTTAATTTCCCAGTTTTTGTAGCTTTCAATTTTTATTTTTAAAAATATTCCAAAACTTCAAAAGATAACTATGAGAATAGCCACACATTAAATTGAAGCTTAAACAAGCTCTCAAACATAGTTTCATTTACATCTAATCTTTCATTGGAGCATAGCCAAAGTAAAATGTTAAAAGCATCATAAAGAATAAAAGCAATTATTCTTTTGGAAAAAAAAAATGTGCCGGTATCTTCGCAAAGGAACACTGACCAACCTCGTTACTACCCTCACTTGACAAATAAAATACTCTCTTGATTCTTGAAGGTAGTGCTATAGTTGAAGAGCAATCCTGTCAACCGAGAATCATCATAAATTTCAAACAAAAGAAATGAAAATAAATGACCAATATGAAGAAAATTAATAAAAGAAGAAAATAAAGAAAATTTAAAAAAATGTAAAGGGAAAGTTTAACTAAACAAAAAATAATAACTATGTTACATATTTTTAACAGCACAAAACTCAGTCAATAAAAATAAAACAAATACTCTAATCTCATAGGACAATTCTCTAAGCATTTAAAGATCAATAGCACAGCATATACAAATGACTGCAAGCTATTGAGCTGCATGTTTACATTTTTTCCGTTTATTTTTTTTTTTGGTAATAAGTTGCTTCTATCTTGGTTATCAAAAAACTATCACACAAAATATGCTACATATAAGAAATACCACAACAACAACAACAACAACAAAGCCTTAATCCCACTACGTGGGGTCGGCTACAAGAATCTTTTTTTTCTCTATTGCTTCCTATTTAGTGTCATATTTTCATTTAGTTCTAATAAATTAAGATCATTTTTTATACAATAAGATTTTTCTCCATTGAGTCATGTTTAGTGTCATATTTTCATTTAGTTCTAATAAATTAAGATCATTTTTTATACAATAAGCCTGTCCTATTTAGTGCCATATTTTCATTTAGTTCTAGTAAATTAAGATCATTTTTTATACAATAAGCCCATGTCTCCTATGATACACCTTTGCCTTTCTTAACATAAATCGAATCCAAAACATCTACTCTCCTAATCGGATCATCAGATGGTCATTGTTTAATGTGACCAAACCATCTAAGACAACTTTCTCTAATTTTGTCCGTCACAGGAGCTACACCAACCCTATCACGGATATATTCATTTCGCATTTTGTCTCTAAGTGTAAAGCCACTCATCCACCTAATCATTCTCATCTCGGCAACAATTAACTTAATATTATGCTTCTCTTTTAAAGGCCAACATTTAGCGCCATAGAGCATTGCAGGTCTCACCACCCATCTTATAAAATTTTCCTTTCAGTCTAAGCGGTACTTTTCTATCACACAAAAGGCCTGAAGCATTCCTCCAAATTTTCCTTTAAGTTTAAGTGGTAATTTTCTATCACACATAAGACCCGAAGCATTCCTCCACTTCAACCAACAAACTTGAATTCTACTATTAACATCCCCATCTATATCACCATCGNTCCTAGCAATTCACTTTTCAATCCACCCATTTTCTTCTTAACTATGTAATATTTATTCTATCAATTTATTCTCCTCAGATTTCGCACACATCCATGTTAGCATTTTCGTTTGTGTCGTGCTCAATTTGGCTACCAATGATTTCATTATCATCAACACAAAATCCCTACAGCATAACCAAATTAACTGCAATTTTTTTAAAATATATTTTTAAATATCCTATATACTCGTAGTAGATAGCACTCCTAAGGCACTTAGTAGTTTCAATCATTCAAACTTTACTCTAAAATATTGATCCCATTATTTTATATAATAGTTCCATGATACTTCAACCTATCATACATATGTTCAATTCATCTTCTAGCTCTATCGGTCAATAATTATTAATATTACAACCACTAAATTGGGTATAGTATATTTAAACTTCGTTCTACAAACCTTAGGTCTTTTTTCTTCAAAATACCCTCTTTGTTAATTAAGTTCTTATGGGTTATGTCATCTAAAAAAGTACACTAAAACATTTAATTCTCAATATCCTTTAAATCACTATCATACAACAACAACAAAGCCTTAATCCCACTACGTGGGGTCGGCTACATGAATCTTTTTTCTCCATTGCGTCCTATTTAGTGTCATATTTTCATTTAGTTCTAGTAAACTAAGATCATTTTTNACAAGTCGAATCTAAAACATCTACTCTCCTAATCGGATCATCAGATGGTTAACGTTTAATGTGACCAAACCATCTAAGACGACTTTCTCTAATTTTGTCTGTCATAGGAGCTACACCAACCCTATCACGGATATATTCATTTTGCATTTTGTCTCTAAGTGCAAAGCCACTCATCCACCTAATCATTCTCATTTCGGCAACACTTAACTTATTATTATGCTTCTCTTTTAAAGGCTAACATTCAGCGCCATAGAGCATTGCACGTCTCACCACTGTTTCCTTTCAATCTAAGAGGTACTTTTCTATCACACAAAAGGCCTGAAGCATTCCTCCACTTCAACCAACCAACTTGAATCCAACTATTAACATCCCCATCTATACCATCATCTCTTTGAACAACGGACCCAAGATATCTAAATCGTTCACACCTTTTAATAATTTGATCAACCAAAGTAACACTTNATTCAGTTTTAGTTCTACTCAAATGAAGACCTTTAGACTCCAACGTACACCTCCATAACTCAAGTTTTTCCTTGGTTTTTTCTCTCGTCTTATCCACGAGAAGGATATCATCAGCANAACACTTTTGTCACTAACACAACTACTACTAAAATTTCATTTCATGTATTCAGTTTTAGTTCTACTTAAATGAAGGCCTTTAAACTCCAATGTAGACCACCTCCATAATTCAAGTTTTTTCTGGACTTTTTCTCTCATTTTATCCACGAGAAGGATATCATCAGCAAAAAGCATACACCAAGGTACATCCTCNCACATTCCATGTATTTTGTTTTAGTTCTACTCAAATGAAGGCCTTTAGACTCCAATGTAGACCTCCATAATTCAATTTTNTGTAGATGTCTAGTAAGACCATCCATAACTAAAGCAAAAAGATAAGGGCTTAAAGACAATCCCTAATGTAATCTAACAGAAATAGAAAAATATTTGGTCAATCCTCCTTGAGTTTGAACACAAGTAACAGCTCAAGTATACATATCTTTAATGACTTGAATATAAGTCATATCAACACCTTTNAAAAGACCATCCATAACTAAAGAAAAAAGATACGGGCTTAAAATTGATCCCTGTTGTAATCCAATAGAAATAGGAAAATATTTGGTCAATCCTCCTTCTGTTTGAGCACAAGTCAACTCTAGTATATGAATATTTAATGACTTGAATATAATTCATATCAACACCTTTCTTCTCAAGAACTCTCCAAAGGATATCTCTTGGAACCTTATCCTAAGTTTTTTCTAAATCAATAAAAATNGCCAATCCCTGATGTAATCCAAAAGAAATAGGAAAATATCTTGTCAATCCTCCTTCAGTTTGAACACAAGTAACAGCTCTAGTATACATATCTTTNAAGCTCTAGTATATATATCTTTAATTACTTGAATATAAGCCATATCAACACCTTTCTTCTCGAGAACTCTCCAAAGGATATCTCTTGGAATCTTATCGNTAGGGCTGTCAAAAAAGCTCGTTGTTCGCGAACAGCTCGTGTTCGATTCGCCAGAGCGTTCGTGTTTGATTCGTTCGATAAGCAAACGAGATGAACACGAACAATTTTTTTCGTTCGGTTTGCTAAACGAACCAAACACGAACAGNACAATTTGATTATGAGAAATTTTTGTGATGTTTCTTAACATATGTTCAATTACCCTCCCATAATTTTAAAGTATGTCACATCAACTTAATTCCTCTATAATTTGCACACTCTTGTGCATCCCCTTTNTCAGTAAGACCATCCATAACTAAAGCAAAAAGATATGGGCTTAAAGCCGATCCCTGATAAACTAAGACCATCCATAACTAAAGCAAAAAGATATGGGCTTGAAGTGACTCTGATGTAATCCAACATAAATAGGAAAATATTTTGTCAATCCTCCTTCAGTTTGAACACAAGCATAGCTCTAGTATACATATCTTTAATGACTTGAATATAAGTCATATTAATCCTCCTTCAGTTTGAACACAAGTAACAGCTCTAGTATACATATTTTTAATGATTTGAATATAAGTCATATCAACACATTTCTTCTCGAGAACTCTCCAAAGGATATCTCTTGGAACNGTAGAGGGTTTTATGATTATTGAGTCTAAATTTCCCTTAGGCAGCATGCATATAGTAATACACTCAATTTTAGATTTGAGTTATTTATCTGAAAAAGAGGATTATAGTGTACTAAATTTGTCGATCACGCTTTTAATGAAATTAATGAGACCCTTCTAGTGTTGTTATTGTAGGATAGATTTATTCTAGGTGCATGATATCAATATGGTTTTGAAGGATTCTTGAGACCCTTCTATTGTTATTGTAGAAGTGTTGCATTAAGAAGGATGTCCCGTTGTTTTTTGAATGAGAAATTTAATTAAGATAAACATCAATAGTTAAACTATGATAGAAAATCATGCATTGTTATGCAACCTCTTTGTTATTAGTGGAATTATCTTTTATCTAAAGAGGTTGTGCTCTACTCTGATCATTAAGCTTGAAATAATTTAGTTTATAGATGTTGTTGGGACAAAAATATGCTGAGTGGATAAAGTTTCGACAAGAATAGCTTTCTTCCCTTAAACAACTGTGCTGTAATTGACAACAAACTTATTGATACTGTGCTTCAAGCTTTTGCCCTTCTATATACAATGCAAGTTAATACTATTAGCTTTATCATAAAAGAACTGTATGTTGCTTGTAAGAAATTTGATTAAAATTTTCAAGTCTTGAATAATTGCTTTTTATTGCTTAGTAAATGTTGTTTTATTAAGATGTTTATTTATTTAGCGATAATTGCTTTTATATGGTTATTTTCAATTGTAATATATGGGTTATCATTAATGTGATGCTATTTTCTAGAGATATTGACTACCGCTGCCTATTGTTTTGTTATGGGTGGGTTTGATGTAGCTACTTGCAGTTTGTTTTCAAAGTTTTACCTTGTGATTGCAACATCTGTTCATAATAAAATGGTTTCATGGTACCTTTTATTTTTTTTAATTTTATTGGATATAAAATACAAACATGATCGTTATCTGGAATTAATTAGAGTTGATTTTGTGCCAATCATATTTACTAATTCAATGATGAGAAGTCTATAAATAGATGTTTGGAGGCATGTAAATTTTTAATTTTTGTTTGAATAAAACTATTCTTTCTTGTGTCAGTCTCGTGAGTTTGTGTTGGATTTATGATATTTGTAAGTGTCGCATAAATGCGACGACCTAAATTTAGTGGAAGTCATCTCCTTGTACTGGAGGCCTAATTTTTTGTGATTTGAATATTTTGGGTCTGTTTGGAGCAGCTATAACTTATTAATAAATTATTGCGCAGCAGTTGTGACGGGAAGCTATTGTAGATAAGCTGGTTGTCTGTTTATTGTTTGCAATTTCAAAACAGTTGTGCTGTAGCTGTTTCTGGACAAATAACAATTCTGCTCCTATAATATAATGTTTACAACATAACTATTCATGCTAGCTCATCTCATATTTGAAAGCAAATACACAGTTCGAGCATTATAAAACAAAAATGGATACCTCACTTAACAATGAGTAGCACTACTATCAAAATTAAAAAAAAAGTATTATTAAAATAATAATCAATAATTTATAATATAATTTTTAAAACACAGCTGGTGTGGGTCACGAGACAAGCTGTCCTCCAAAGAAACTCACCATGCCTGATCACTGCCAGCTGTCGATTGCTCTAGCCCATTTGCCTACATAAAGTATTCATAATTTTCTTATCTTCTCCTTGGACACCTGTAAAACTGTCTTTCGTAGCTATGTGACTTTCGCAAAGTAAGCAAGGAGTATGGTAGTCCGCAGTAGCAGTGCAATTCTTTGGAAGTACCGAAAGTCCTTGAACTTATCTTTTTTGAGGTTTTAACACAACAAAACACAAATCCTTAGATGCAATATTATCGGAAAAAAAATTATAATTGAACAATGCAAGTTTTACTAAATCCTGTGGCCTTTGAGATCATAACATAAACCAACCAATCTATCACTTTCAAAAGATATCAGATCTTAAAAAAATGTTCTTGGTTGCCTTCAAAACACGAATATCACATATGCATATCACAAAAAAAACAAACTATCTAGAAGAGCCTAAAAAACGACACTGAAAAAATGAGAGGATCTTGGTTGCTTTCATTAGGATTTCACATGTGACAAGAATCAATAGGGACAAATAAGCCATCGAGAAGAACCCTTAAATTCGAATGACTCATCATTGACCTAAAAAAACAAATATAATATGCAATAAATATTTATATACTATATTATACCCATGATTGCCTCTTCGACCATTAAGGTGGGGAATAATACGTGCAAAGGAGCAAGAAATACAACTGAGATTCAAAATTTAAATGATTCGACAAGACATCAATACAACAAACAATAATAGTTTTAACCATCTATCGTAAATAAAATAGTAAAAAAAAAAAAAAAAATTGGTACGTTTAGCATCCAACGATGGCGTCTGTAATTCACTCTCTCAATTCAATCATTTTCCCAACATCTTCGCCATTCTGGGTGCATGTACACCTCAGTTATTATCACAATAATATAACTCTTGGTGATGACACCTTAAAACTTGTTATGCTCATCAACAAATTTATTAAATTCTTAAAATCAGATTTTCCTACATATTGATGTTTCTCACGCAAGTATACGTATCATTTCAGTAATATAGAGCTCTAAAAAGTCCAGGTTGTCGAACCCACATCAATCAATGGAAGCCAAAGTAGGAAAATGTTCTAATTTACTAAATTTGTTCTTAGTTTGAAATTTTGAATTAAAAGAGTTTTGCTAACAAACCTATTGCAATTATCTAAAATTACACCTACAGGATTTCTAACTATAGTATGTGAAGTGGTTTTTACAAGTGTTAAGGATACTTTTCCTTGTGGTGATTATAGTATAGTGTGGAAGTGGAAGAAAGACCAAATAAAGTAGAGTTTTGTGACAAATAGAAACATAAATCCTCTTTGCCCTCTTCAAAGCCTATAAAGAATTTTGGTTCAAATTGGTGTGGATTCTAGGTTGTCACTCTAAAAATCCCCAATTCGTAACCCATTAAGTTTTATCTCCCTAATATTTGTATTTACCTATAGTGTACTTAGATTCATACTCTATAGTTCAATGTGATTTTTCTAGTCGTTTATGTCGTAGCTCTTCCGAGTCCTTACGGGTTAACAACATATTTTAACAGATCAATTGACTAGATTGAAAAGTAAACTAATTGCAAAAGGAAAATCATCACAATTTTGAATATAACTATTTCAATATTCAATCTAACATTCCCACACATCTACCACATCATCACAAGGAAAAGTAAGTAAATCTACTCAGAAAGCACGAATACAACAACACCAAAATGCATTGAAACAAAGAGGTTCAACATACGAATATGCTTCAGAAAACTACAATTCTAAATCACAAATATACTTATTTCTCTCCCTCAATTTGCCTTCATGATGCTCCACCTAAGCCCTTGCTCTTCTCCTGCAACTTCTTACAAAATAGCACTCACAATTCAACACACTGTCGGCCGTTTTATCGTTCAGCTTGGCTTTCGTAGTTTGAAAAGATGATGATTTTGTGATTTTGAAAATAATTTAAATATAAATACAACTTTTTGAAAGAAGTAACATTTTAATTTTTAAAATAAGCGAGACCAAATGAGTCTCACATTTTTAAATAGTTTAGATGATTTAATACAATATTACAAGCAATACATTTATCCCGAAGAATAAATATATCACTNCCTTGTAATAGGGATTCAATCACCCAGACTAAAGAATTTGTGGCATCCGTTTGGTCTGTGAAATATTTTTATAAAAAGGCCAACAAGTTCCCCTATCTAACATAAAAAATNTTCTTGGAAATGGGGACCAAAATACTCTTCCTCCACTCCTCGGACATCTTTTTAGTTTTTAAAATAATATTAAAGAGTTTAGTAAGCCAAGAAACCCCTAAATCTCTCAAATATTTCCACACTTCGATTGGGATATCATCAGGTCCTACAGACTTTCAACCCTTGATTTTCTTTAAAGCCTCCTCAACTTCTTTATTGCTAATGCGACAGTAAAAATGAAATATTTTATTATTATTCACGATATTAAGGTCACTGAGGTCAATCATATTTCCAGAAACTTCATTTAAAAGTTTATCAAAGTAGTACTTTTTTATTTTCATCTTTAATACACTTTACTTGAGTTAAATCTTTACTTTTCTTTTCTCTTTCTTTTTTAATTTTCATCTTTAATACACTTTACTTGAGTTAAATATTTACTTTTCTTTTCTCTTTGTTTGGACATCAAATATTTTTTCACCTTTTAGTATCTAATCTATTATAAATTAGTTTATACATATATTTTTCACCCTCCTTAGTATCTAATATATTATAAAGATCATTAAAAGCGTCACAGATTGTTCTTTAGTCTCTCTGGGTCGATTTGATATTTTCTCCAATTCTTCAAGCTTTTACATTTAAACCAATTTTTATAACATAACTTCTTAGATTTTATCTTTTCTTGCACACTATTATTCCACCACCACCTATTTTTATTTATATAAACTTTTTCTTTTGATTCTCCAAGCACATCTTTTGTTGCTTATTTAATAGTGTTTATTACTTTATCTCATATAACATTTACTTCTTCATGAATATCCCAAATTTTGAAATCTTGAATATATAAGATATTAATTTTTCTATGAATCATAATATCAACTTATTCCATTAATTTACCATTGAGAGTACCTATATTTCAGGAATCTATCCTAATATTAGTTTCATTAGTTTCATGGACTAACTTCTTTACCCGCATTTGCCCGTAATGTGGGAACATTTGCTTACTTAACACTACACCCGGACGCCGGTGTAGCAGCCCTTGCACACTTTTCACTGTATTCAGGCCATACAGCGCATCACTTCCAGGGGACGCCCTAGCACTTACACAATGATCAAAATGATTCATGTCATGATTTTTTTTCAACAAGTTTTACGCTGNAGAGGAGAATGGAGTGCATACGAAAAGGAGAAGAGGCAGAAGAGAGAGAGAGAGAGGAAGAGAGGTGGAAGGAGAGAGGAGGGAAGAGAGAATGGGAGTAAATTATGTGTTANAGAGAGAGAGAGAGAGAGAGGAAGAGAGGTGGAAGGAGAGAGGAGGGAAGAGAGAATGGGAGTAAATTATGTGTTATTTTTTATTTATTTAATGATTTATTATTATAATTATTATTTTTTTCGTGGGAATGTTATTTTTTTCATAATTATTCAAATCAACATAATTCATGGAAAACATAAGTAATTAAAATTTGACTAAAATTNATTTATTTATTTATTTAATGATTTATTATTATAATTATTATTTTTTTCGTGGGAATATTATTTTTTTCATAATTATTCAAATCAACATAATTCATGGAAAACATAAGTAATTAAAATTTGACTAAAATTTTAGTCATGATGGGCCATAAGACTCTTGATTTGTCTTCATAAGAGCTCGATATTAAAAATCTATATATTATACTTATTTTAAATAGATCTATGGGCTCTAAGACTGAACCTCACCAATTTTTTATCAGAATATCTAGATGCTAAATTCATTCATAAACCATTTGAACAAATAAGAAAATTAAGGAGAATTGAAAATCTATAACTATCATAAGCCTTACATCCAATAGAACCAATAATAGTTTGGCTTCTTTATTTTTATTAATAAATTAAGTTTCCCAAATAGCAANGAAATTCATTCATAAACCATTTGAACTAATAAGAAAATCAAGGAGAATTGAAAATCTATAACTATCATAAGCCTTACATCCAATAGAAGCAATAATAGTTTGGCTTCTTTATTTTTATTAATAAATTAAGTTTCCCAAATAACAACACTATTTGAAATATTATAATGAATTAAATCCTTCAAACATGCCAAATCCCAATTACAATAAATCAACTTTGATCATAAATGATATAAATTTGGCATTTTTTATGTTTCTGAACATCTCCATCAAGTTTGGATCATAGAAAGGAAAAAACCTGANGCAACACTAATTTGAAATATTATAATGAATTAAATCTCTCAAACATGCCAAATCCCAATTACAATAAATCAACTTTGATCATAAATAATATAAATTTGGCATTTTTTATGTTTCTGAACATCTCCATCAAGTTTGGATCATAGAAAGGAAAAAACCTGATCAAGAGAACAAATAATATTACTCCACAAGATCATATATAAACTTCCACACCAATATATCCTTTTCTATTAATTACCTCTTATATTAAATTTAACTCTTACTTGGATAAGAATAAAATTAAATTGAATTTTGTTGGGATTGAATGGAATTATATTTGCTCTTAAATGTTTAGCTTTATCTTTATTACCAACAACAATAAAAAAAACAAGCCTTTATCTCACTAAGTGAGGTCGGCGACCTAAATCCTTTTTCTCCATTGTGTAGAGNATTGAATGGGATTATATTTGCTCTTAAATGTTTAGCTTTATCTTAATTACCAACAACAATAAAAACAATAAGCCTTTATCTCACTAAGTGAGGTCGGCTACCTAAATCCTTTTTCTCCATTGTGTAGAGGGTCATGTTTTTATTTAATTTTAATAAATTAAGATAATTTATNACCAATTAAGAAGAAACAGCCCGGTAATCCAGGAAAAGAAGATGGCAGCACTATCCCCTTCCCTTTTTGATTTTCGGCCAGCCAAGGAAGAGCAAGAAAGGGAGTGCTCGGCAGCGATCCGAGGCCACCACTCCTCCTTCAAGCTTTTTTTTTTAAAGAGAAGACAAAGCCTTCGTAGTGCCACAGAATGAAGGAACGAGACACAAAAATGACAGCACCTCCCCCGCTCAAAACAAAATTCGGCTAACCCTAGAACTCCCCAAAATGG
>JXCR01147196.1:495942-534031 GCA_002079205.1 Phalaenopsis hybrid cultivar
ACCGCTCGTTTATAAGACGATGGTCTTGTGCCAAAGATGCTAGACATCAAAGGAAAACAGGAATCGGCTGGAGCTTCTAGAAGGGTGAGTCTCAATTCTAGTTTTCTAAGATGGTCCATAGGGATTTCTAGAGCTAGAACCTAGACTCTAAGGAGGAGAAGAAAAGACCTCACAAAAATGAGGTCAACAGACTGGTCAGGAGAATTATAGAGTTACTTAGAGTGAGAAGAAGCCCGAGAAGAGTAACACGCCTATTACAATCCCAACCGTGAAAAGCTTCAGATGTCATGGATATAGGTATATCACCCTCAATTGCTTGACGAGCCAAGTTGTATTATTTACCAAACAGAGTGTAGTAGAGGAAGTTAGTGATGAAAAGACGGGTGAAGAAAAGGGTGAGTACCATCTTCCACCGGATGAGGGCAAGATGCTAGTAGTTCAAAGAGTCCTACAAACTGAGGCTACAAGGGAATAGTAGAGTTTTCGTTACAACACATTCTACATTTGTTGCACTATGAAAGGAAAAGTATGAAGCCTCATCATCGATTGAAAGAGCAGCAAGAAAGTGACATCCACACATATAGTGGACAAGTTGAGCCTCACGACTTAGAGACACTCATCCATACTCCTTGACGTGGTTGAGAAAGAAGAATAGAGTCAGCATTGACAGAAGGTTTCTCGTGGAGTTTTCAATTGGCAATCAACTACAGAATTAGGTGTGGTGCAATGTGGTGACCATGAATGTCTGTTGTTGTTTGTTGGGAAGATTGTGGCGGTTTGATCGCATGGCTCGGCATGATGTGTACAAGAACACTTACTCCACCAAGAATGCCAAGCACACCATCCTTCTACCTTCTATGGAGTCTGAGATTACAGGTGCCCTTGCCAGCAGAGAAGCGTCGGTGGAATCATTTTTGGTGATGACTGAGTACAACAAGAGAAAATGTTTGTTTAAAACATAGGGCATCCGATACACAGAGTTTCAGAACATCATGTTCAATAGTTCACCACAATGGTCGCCACTGTTAAGAGCTCGCTCTGTTCTCACGCCATACAAGTATGAGTCAGCCTGAAGCTGCCATCAGAAGGCCCTGCAAAATATATTTGACAATAAATCCCAATTCAGTCCAGCAATAGATCTCGAGAGGGTTGGATCGATACGGATGGCTACTCACAAGAGAGAAAAATGATCATATGTGTTGGGGAATTGTGCAATCGTTAGTGGGATCCAGATGTTGATATCGACGAAATCAAAAACCATTCAACCCCGGGAGGTTACAACAGCTCTGACACCTTCAACATGTGGACAAAAGCTTCAATGAAGAAGGTTGAAGCTCCCCCCAACCCTGGAAGAATGACGTGGGTCGTATCCCAAGCACACGAGATTTCCTGCGACAAAAAGCAGATTCCGCTTCCGTGCACAAAACAAATCGGTTTAGGTATTTTCATTATGGTGGAGTCGGTTGGTCCCCTTGAGCCACTCTTAGTTATTTTATTATTATATATTTACTTTCCTGATGTTTTAGATTTAGTTTTTTGTGTGTTTTGTATCGAAATAGTCGTCAATGTCTCTTATTCTCTTCGAGGGTTGTATCATAGGGTTTCAATTAATGCTTCAACTATATATTGGTCTCCAGTTAGTGTGTATCTTCCCTATACCCTTTCACGTCGCTCATGCTTCGCTGCCACACCTCCCTCCTCGCTGCAAAACTATGATAGCTGCACTTTTTGTTATTTTCCTGTAAATTTCCTCTATCCATCCCTTCCTCCTCACTGTCATTATTGTTCTAGCTCTCCACCTTCGCTTTGCTGCTGTCCAGCCCTTCCTCTTTGTTGTCGCCGTCATTTCAGCATCCTTGTTGTCGTCACCCCGAGCAACTCTCCCACATCACTCCCTGTTGTTTGCTTGTTGTCTGACACTGGGGAAACAACAGTTATGTTGTTTTATGCTTGTCAACCGCCATGGGTGTAAATGAGTCAAACACGAGCTAGCCCAAGCTCAGCTCGTATTCGGCTCGTTAAAAAAAATCACCGTTCGTGTTCGACTTGTTTATATTTCGAACAAAAAAATGTGTTTGTGTTCGGCTTGTTTTCTTAGCGAGTCGAACACGAGTTGTTCGCAAATAAAGAGTCGTTTTGACAACCCTAGTCATTCAGTCATAAGATAATTAAGGATTAGGGCAAGATTTAAATCTTATTATTTATATTAAAGCATCTTTTAAATATAATTTAATGTATTTTCATTCTATTTTATGATTAATAATTTTAATTGATTATAAATCTTTGTAGGCTTGTAGTCAATTAAATTTTTTAAAATGTTCATCAATTATATTTATATATATATATATATATATATATATATAAGTATGTGTGTGTAATTTAATTATTTCGAGTCAAAACAAGTTGAAAACGAACGAACAAATATTTGTTCATGTTCAGCTTGTTTATATATTGAGCGCAAAAAAAATTGTTCGTGTTAGGTTCATTAACTTAAGGAAGAAATCAAACAATAACTTCTTAACTAACTAAACACGAATTGTTCGCAAACAACGAACCGATTTGACGGCGCTATCAATTGCCTTTTTGACCCTCGCGCCACCTTCCAAACCCTCGTCAACCACCGCCGCCGCCCCTTAATCTACCCCATAGCTTGAGTTTGCACTGCCAATTGTTGCAATTTCAAATTCACGTAAGTTGGTTGTAATTTACTATTTGATTCCATAACAAATTTAATTTTTCTATTGTTATTTGGTTAACTCTGATATCATCATCATAACAAGCAAATTAAAAAAAAAGAAACTTACATACATACCTCACAAGTGTCGTGAATTTACATAACTAACACCCACAGTTTGATATTTACACTTATAGCACCTTGTATTATAAACTTATGCATGAAAATGTGAATTTCATTTTTAAAAAGGTAATGATTGTGGTATTTTTTATGCGAGGTTAAAGATAAAAGTGGCATGCATGTAAATATGAATCTATAGGTGTTAGATGTGTAAATACATAAGAACTGTGGTATGTATGTAAATGGCCCTAAAATAAATCAAAGTTAACTGCAATTATACATATTTTTAATCATCATATACTACACAAGCAAAATTAGCACAACACTTTATGTTTAGCGTGCTAAATTGAAAGAATCATACCTTTATGAATGTAGAATTGGCACATTGCATATTATATGACCATTGATCACCTTAGGGTTAAAAAATCTTTCCATAACTTTCTAAATCAATTAGAGGCACTTCATCCTTATAACATAAAACAAGATAAATTCAACATAAACTCACAGCATTCTGAACATATTTAACAATGCTTTCGGAGGAAGAATCTGAACCATCTCCAATAGCCTTTGCGGAAAATCTCAAATGCGTGTTTTTAGCTGCACCAATTATAAGGTCTGAGTAAATAAAAGCACAATGATATCAACTAAACCTTTCCAAAAACAATAATTAATTTGTATGAAAAAAATTTGGGTGATAATATCTTGACAAAGATTTTAGTTATAATGGACTTTAAAACACTTGGATATGCTTTGTCATGGACACAATATATAAATAAACAATCTTATTCATCTATTGCACTTTTCTCAAAAGTGAACTCGAAGAATTTAAGGCACATCCCAGCTCAAATTTTCTCCCGATTAAATATGGTCAAATAAGTAAACTCGGGACATTTGCGTAAGAATGATGTTAGTAAGCATGTGAAATATGATAATTGTGCAAAACAAGCCAAACTGAACTTAACAGGCTCATGCAAAAACAAAAAAAAAGTGCGCAATTAAAAGAATTAGTTTTTCAAATTTTCTTTTTTATAAGGCGAAATTTTTAAAATAGCTTTTTTAAAAATTTTATTTTTTAAATCGACAAAAAAAATTTTTGAGATTCGAGAAAATCGCCACATCGTCGACGACTTTTTCGTTGATGTGGCAAAGTTGCCTAGTCATCGACGATTTGCCATGTCAGTGAAAAAGTCGTGCCATGTCAGTGACAAAGTCGCCACTGACCTGGCCCACCCCTCTTTGCCAAATTGTTATAAAGAAAAAAAAAGTTGTAGAATTGTTATAAATTTTAAAAACTATGACAAATATTCCTCACCAGCCAAAAGGTCTACAAAGCTTCTGGGATATTTTTAGAGCCCCGCCCCTCTTTGTCCGATACCCCGCCTGCTTCACTCTCATCCGCCCCTCTCTCCAACCCAACTGTTCTCCCCATTATTGCCCCGAAATGCTCACATTACGCCTCTCCTCCCTCCAACCCAACTGTTCTCCCCATTATTGCCCCGAAATGCTCACGTAACTCCTCTCCTCCCTCCAACGCATCGATTCTCCCTATTATTCTTCTCCCAACCGAAACACAACACCTCTCTTCCCTCAAACTAAGCACCCAACTCCAAGCTCCTCACAATTTTCTCAGCCACCTTACAATTCGAAAAACAGTGACAACCCGCATCCCTCCTCTCCCCACTTCCTCTCTCTCATACCTTCTCCAAAACACTTCCTCTCTCTCATCTCTCTCATATCGTCGATTTTAAAAAAAATTTTTGCTCTCATATCTTCTCTAAAAAACTGTGAGAACCATCAGAGCTTCTCCATCACCTTGGTTAAGTGAAACTGACCAAGTCCTGAAAATTCATTTCTCTTATGTATGATTAAGAGCCCATTTGGGGCAGCTTATAAATGCGAGTGACGTTTTCAAAACACCGTCTCACCGTTTGAAAAACATGTTTTGGCAGCTTCTCCGAAAAAGCGGTTGGGTTTTTACAATAAACGCAGGCAGCGGGTCGAACTCCGCGAGCCGCGTTTAAGAATAAGCTGCTTATCTAGATAAACACAAGCTATCCCGAAAGAATCCTAAGAATAAAAAAAATTTTACATGCCGTCAAAAGTCGTCGATGATTAAGCGAATTTGCCACGTCAGTAGCAAAGTCACCGCTGACATGGCGACTTTGTCAATTCTCAAAATTTATTTTTTTTTCTTGATTAAAAAAATAAAAATTAAAAAAAATGTTATTTTAATTTTTTTGTCTTTTTATTATGGCTTGTCATTATACAAGGCTAATACTATCAACTGAGTGAAGGTAGGAAAAATCTAAATAAATTTCCAATTACATTTCTAGTTTCCATAGGGTTTGACTTGAAACTTACAAGAAAAGTGCTTAACCAAGCACATTTTTTTCCTATCTTATATTGCGGGAACTATGATATTAAATAACACTTAAATTGATAAAGGCTGTATCTTCAAGCAATTAGCAACTTTACAACTAAATCTTCAAGAGATAAATGTTTAAATATTTTTTCAAGAACATAAGATACCCTTGAGGTCTCCAAAACCTTGTTAACACTCTCAACAAAAGGAAAGCAAAGTTAAGAGAGAGAAAGAGATAATTTAGAGTGAAAAGATCTAGTATTTTGCTACAAAAAAAGCTTCACATGTCTTTAAATTTTAAGCAATTATTTTAGAGCTAAAGAAGTACGAATAAGAAGGTCCATTTAGTTAACAAAGGTGGTTCACAATAATGTCTATGATGTTATTGAAGCATCATGAAAAAGAACAACAATCACAAAAACAATTGTAATTATATAAATAAGATCGTGTTGTTTGAAATGGACGCTAATTTGTGGAGCATAATTAAAGCCATGAGAAGAATTATTTTAACAAAGTACTCAGACGACCTTCATAGCAAGATTGTCATGGGGTCGCAGGGGAGCATGAAAGGGGTGTCATCATTAGGGTTTTATACTAAAGAGAGATAAAAATGCAACAAGTTTTGTACGATTATATATCAAGGATAATTCTATCTTTCGAGTAGATACAAGCTCCAAGAGTATAACAAGATAACATGACAAGTGATAAACCAAAGTTCTCCGCTTTTTCTACCATGCTAGATTTCCCCTATTTATATCATAACCACACCTCAAAACNAGGAGAAGTTCGCGTTTTCACCCGTCCTTTGGGCTTAATTGAAGTCCGATTTCGCGCAATTTCGTGAACTTCGTGTACTTCGTGTGTGTACGTGACGAAAAAGATCGTGACGATGTTTTCCTAAGTCTTGAAGTCCTATTTGGAGGTCGTGACGATATTTCCCTAAGGCTTGAAGTCCTATCAGGAACTTTTCCCTTGAGTCTTCGGTCGTGACAATGTTTTCCTAAGACTTGAAGTCCTATTTGGAACATTTTCCTTGAATCTTCGCAAAATAGCCCATAACCGCTCGTTCCGATTTCGTGCAAATTCGTGAATTTCGTGTACTTCGTGTGTGTACGTGACGAAAAAGATCGTGACGATGTTTTCCTAAGTCTTGAAGTCCTATTTGGTGAAAAAGGCCGTGACGATGTTTTCCTAAGGCTTGAAGTCCTATTTGGAACATTTTCCTTGAATCTTCGCAAGAAAATAGCCCATAACCGCTCGTTCATAAGACGATGGTCTTGTGCCAAAGATGCTAGATATCAAAATAAAATAGGAATTGGCTAGAATTTCTAGAAGGGTGAGTCTTAATTCTAGTTTTCTAAGATGACCCATAGGAATTTCTAGAGCTAGAATCCAGGCTCTAAGGAGGAGAAGACAAGACCTCACAAAAATGAGGTCAACACACACATGCACTTAGACTTGCTTAAAACAATAATAGAACACTACAGACACAGAAGGAAAAATCCGTCCAAAACTCTCTCACACCTCTTAAACTCCTGGCCTCCTCTATCTTTCTCCCTTTTCTCCTCTTAATTACTCTACAAACTACTCTAAAAACCACCTTGAAACCGCTGTTGAACAGCTCTGAATCATCTCGAAATTGTCCATAATTCGATACTGACGTCTAGGCATCACTCTATTTTGGCGCCTATGCGTCACTCTATCCCTGCTCCATAGCCTTGGCCTTCAAGACTGGTGCCATGGCGCCCAGTGGCCCCAACCTCTCAGGTTGCATTTTACTGGACTGATGCCTAGGTGCCACACTAATTTGACAACATGGGCTTGGCTTTCAGGACTAAGGCCATGATGTTAGTGCTTGGCGCACTGACGCCAAGCTCTCGGGCTCTAAGCTTGGCTGGTGACATGCATCTAGTACTTGGCGCCATGGCCTCATCCTTCACAAACTTATTTTTCTTTAAATCTTATTCTTTTCGCTCTACGTTTCTTCCACTTTGTTCCACTCCTAATACCCGTTATACCTACAAGAAAAACATACAAATATATTTCATTAAAGTGAAATTTCATTCAAAAAGATGTGAAAAATATAAAAAAATTCATACAATCTTTCACACATCAAAATCCTCAAAGTTAAACGTTACTTGTTCTCAAGTAATACTTTAATTTTAAAAATCAGAATTGTTGATTTGAGGTAGTGAGTTTCATTAATTTTTCTGATAAATTTGCTTCAAAAATGTCATAATACAACTTAGGAGAAATTCTAGTGAATTGGCCTAGTAATAGGGTAAAAGAACACTTTGCATTCAACTTAGAAATATTGATTTTCTGTTTACTTCAAAAATTATTGAAATCTGTTAAATTTGAGATCCTTAAAAAAGTATAAAAACATAATTTACGGACTCTATTGGTAAAATTTAACTAATATTTTTTTATATAAAAACAAGTTTAGAATTGAATTTATGTCTTTTTTTTAATAAGGAGATTCAAGTGAACCAGTTTTTTATTATGCTTTTTCTCAAGCTTTTCACTTTTCATATCTTTTCTCAATTTTTTTTTGAATCATTTTCTGTTCTTTTCTCAATTTATAAAACTTAAACTTTACTTTTTCTTTCTTTTCTCAATTTTTTTTAGAATCATTTATAAAATCAAAATTGTAGTAATCTAAAAGCATGACCACATACCAAGTCATTTTAAAGTGATATTAAACTTTAATGTAGACTACTGAGGACAAATAAAATTAAGTTTTAAAATTTAAAAACAGGTTTACACAATAAAATTTAATAAAACTCAAACAAAAATACAAAATACTTATCTCAAACTCCTCCCCAAACAAATCTCTTGAAGTTCCTTTGAAGAATTCTCAATTCTTTTTACAATCTCACTCCACTAGACACACCCTGTCACCTGAAGAGACACACCCTACACACCTTCTTTCCTTCTTTTCACTTGAAGTGACACCCCATTATAATAATCCTCAAAATCCCCAATAGTCACTTCAGATGCCTTTTCACAATTCGTCCAAATACATTGCATTTTTTAAAAAAATTGCTTTTGGTGCCTAAGTACCAGTTTTCTAGAAGCAATAAAATAGTTGTCTGGCACCTAGGCGCTAGGTCAAATATTTCTTCTTTGTTCTATTTGACTCCAAATTACTCCATTTTCGCTCTATTTGCTCGAATTGCATAACATGTACCAACAATCAAAAATATAAAAGTACATTTCATTAAAGTGTAATATCACTAAAAATAAGCATTAAATGTATATAAAAAATAACACATTTTTCAGGCATGTCGGTCATTACATTTTTTGTTGGTTATCCACACTATCTAATGAATGCGACATTTTCATTATTAGATACACATGTATCCACGCGTGTTCTATTGATCACTACAATACAATTCTAAGAAAATAAAGAAGGTTGTAAATTACATTACTAATTTTGACTTCTGATTATTATGAGTAAAAAGATTTATCTTAAAAAATGTCGTATGCCACGGGTCATTTGCAATCTCTTTTTTAGTCCTCTCAAATATTGGATTCGTTGTCTTGATAATTTTTTATGACAACTAACAAGTGCATTCAACCCCATTGAAAATTATAAGCTGATTGTCTTCAATGAATGCTTGGAACCGCTTTATTGCTCCTCTCAGTGATTCGTTATGTGACAAAATGTAGAGAGCTATTACTAACACCTCTTTAGATGTCATCCTAGAAGAGCTATGGAGTCCATGATTTCTATTTAATTTATCTAGGAGATCTATAAATACAGGTTGTGTCATACAAAACATGTTATTGAATCTTGTAGGGTATCGTTCAAGTAGCTCCCCAATTGATTTATTACGAATGTAAGATTATGTCATGCAAGGAGACCAATCTATGTATGAGTTGTGATTCTCGTACATCAAATATACTGCTGCCACAATTTTGTTTCTGCATCTCTCTCTTTGTGAATCCATGATAAACAAGTGCTCTATTCAGGTAAGACATGAGAATTACTGAATTAAGTATAATGACAGCATTCCGTAGCCAAGTAACATCTTAAATAAACTTCCAATAACGAATTACAAAGTGTATGAAAATAAAAAAAACATCTAAAGTAGCATTAACATTGTTCCATATTCAGCTTAGGTATTGCTTTATTCGCATTCTCCTGAAGATAGACAACTATTCTTGGAGAAGATGCACAGCTCAGAATCTTGAAGATATGTTCACTAAGGTGGTGACTATTGAGAAATTGAAGGTATGCTTGGCTTGGGTTGGAGTTCAAGAAGGTTGATATTGGTGGTTAGCCATACTATGGTATAAAACTATGAAGATGATACAGATCTAGAGGAGATGTCATGAGGTGCAATCAATCTCCTAGTGGGATATTTTTTAGAATGGAGTCTATTTGCATTATAGTCATATCCTGCAAGAAGCCAGCAGTAGCATCAACGCTAAAGGGCCCAAGGGGCACACAACGCTAGGATACGAGTGGGTCTTGGCACCTAGATCCAGAGAAGGTGGCTCTTGGACCCCACTTCAAGCTCCCTCGTGCTGTGATCCAAATAGGGTAACACTAAGGTGGCCATTTCTGGGTACGAAAACACTCAGATTAATTACTTCAACCCAAACGAGTGCGGTGCTTTTGCCTTGGAGCATGCATTTAGGGATTTTTGCCCTTGTTTCACAAAGGATTATTACTTTCTTTCACAGTATATTCATGATGGTGAGTAGTAAGTGCGGAGCGGCGTCTCTGGATTTCGACGAGTGTTTTCTCTTATGAGATCAAAGAGAGGAATGAGTGTGAATTTGCTGTAAGTTTCAATGGTGTAGAGAGTTGATCTGAGTGCTGTAATTTTGTACTATTTTTCTTTCATAGTGAAATAGATTTGTGTGGTGTAGCTTTGTGATTTTTTCTTGTTCACATATTTTTTCATGTAAAATTTATGTGTGCCTTTTCTGTACTTTTTTGTTCTGCACTTCTGTTCAATTTATTGCTCAAAATTTTTAAAATTGGTGTATTTTTCCTCGGTATGGTTTTGATTATGAATCGATTAAATCCCAAGCTTATCACCCCAATTGGATCTACATTGATAAAAATTTGGCTTTTTATTAATAAAGAAGTAAGGGTACAACTTTTCTACACAGTGAAAATTAGGATGGCTCGGACAATGATGCCATAATAGAACTTGACTTTCAAGACAATTAGACATATAAAAACATAGATATACGAAGAAGATAATTAAGAAATATGTGTGTTAAGAGACTAGCTTTCTTTGAGCAGGTATTGACCTTGATGCAATTCAACATTGACGATCATTTTTGTCGAATCCGTCACCTAAAATTCACAATTTTTAGAATAGAATTTAATAACACATTTTAAGTCATGATTTTTTTGACAATAAGCTGATTTCTAATTGTGAAATATATAAACATAAAAGAGAGTTGAATATTTTTGAAGACTTTCATTACTCCTTTCTCAATAAATCTGGAGTGAGATCCATCAGCAAATATGATAAATTTAGTTTTTGTGAACTCGTGGTAGTTGGTGAGAGCATGAGTTTTTCCAATCTTGCGATCAGAAGCATTTGAATCTATTATTGAAGGTCAAATCTTCCATTGTCAGCGAGATAGGAGGGCATGACATCTTGATGTATCATCAAGTTGGTAGGCCACTCAGTAGTGCTCGAAAGAAGCTTCTTCAGCATCTCCAGTTGTTCCTTAATGAAAAGGCTAGGGTCGATTGACCCTTCAGAAGACGTAGCAGCATTGGTCTTACTGTGTTGGTCTTTCCTCCCTTGTTGAGGTTTTCATTCTACAAGTTTTCCATATAGTTTGTAGCACTTGTCATTTGAATTACCAAGTTTCTTGTAATGTTCACACAAAAGAGGATTAACCTATGGAATGGAACTTGACATCTTTGTACCATACTTGGTCATAATCCTTATGTGTATTTAGAGCTGTAGCTTTTTACGTGGAATTTAATTGATGCTGCTGTAGGAAGAAAGATCCCACGAGTGGTTTTTATAGAAGAGGAGTCGGCTCTTGTTGCTGTGGCACGAGAGGGATCCGACGTCTGTTGCTGCTGCTGGAAGAAAGGTTTGACAACAACAAGGTGAACAATGGAGAGCTTGCAAAGAGAATCCGACGAAAGAGTTCCTGCAGCAGGGATATTCAGCTGTAAGGAAGAGCCTAGGAGGGTCAGCATGCCAGGTTGCCAGTTGAAGGGATTCTGATAGCTGTCGGGAAATGTTCCAGTGACTTGAATGAGTTCCTGCGACTGTTGCTTTTTGCAGGTGAGAAGTTGGCTGCTGCAAAGAACCTAGGAGGATTCCACCGTAGGAGGCCCTGACACTGGGAGGATTCTGGCTGCAGGGAGAATTCCAACTGCAATGATGAACAAAGGAGGGCCTGCATAAAGCGTTCTGCAGTAGGGCAGAGTAGGGGAGGAATTGCAAGATGCTAGAGGATGTTCCGACGGTTGTAGGAAGGTTTTGGTGGTTGTTGGAAGGGTTCAAACTGCTGTTGGAAGTTAGGGTTTGATTTAATGCTTCAAGAAGAAGCATATCGATTCAGTTAGAGGCGAACGATGCATATGACACAAGCTTATGACTCACAGAACCAAAGTTCAAAGATGGTGCAAGCCATACAACGAAGACAATCGACGAGTTTTTGTTTCTGTTGCGTTGTATCAGTGCAGACGATGATGATGATTGACGAGTTCTCGTTTTTTTCGCGTTGGATCGGTGCAAACGACAATTCAAATGTTCAAATGCAGCGAATGATGTAGAATCGAGGGGCAGAAGTGATCGGTTGTGCGATGCTTTAATACCATGAAGATAGGGAATAAATTCTCTTATTTCTCAATAATTCTCCTTTATAATAAGGAATAACCAGTGCAAACTTAATTGCAGCTATTACAACTTATCAAAGATAAAATAACTCAAGAAGCAAAGAAATATGACAAAATAAAAATTAAAATAGAAGAGAATAACACTAAAATATGAATTTCAAAATTCCACAGGAAGAGATTGGGTTTGGAAGGAGAGAAGAAAAGTTGAATGTAGGAGAAAAAGAGGATTTGCTTAATTCAATTCATAATAGAATAATCAGTTTAAAGAAGTTAAATCCTGATGTATAAAAATGTGGTTAACAGTTATATCTTTCGGATTTAGGTCAACACGGGACTTGAAAATTCTATTATCTTAAAAGAAAATGAAATAATCCCAGTATTAAATGTATTGGAAATGACAAAATACTAAAATAGTTCATACTTGCTAAAATATTTTTGGTCTATATCTTATACTGTATCAAATCCTCTTGGATTATAAAATCCTTTCCTTCAATGTTTACCCACCACTTATAAAAATGTTTATAACTTTTAATAATTTTTTCTACGTCTGAAACTTGTTCATAATTATCTTTTGTATCCTTAGTACACATTCTGCTTGAAAGATGACATTGAGGCTTGGGATTTAATTATCAGCGGGCAACATTTCTTAGATTACTATCTTGAAAGAGAATTCCATAGTCACATAGGGCCTGTTTGGTCAGCTGCAAAGGGAGTGCATTGCATCGAAGTTGCAGAGTTTATAAAAATTCAGGTGTTTGAGAAGGAATTCCAAATGTAGTGTAAAAAAGGAATGTATTTCTTGGTTCCTTTTTTGTGTATTTTAGAATTCTCTGGATTTGTGCAAATTTCAAGAATACAGCTGTATGTAAAGTGCTGCCTTGAAATATTACATTTTTCATTAATATATCAATAATGTACAACAAAGATGCATTTATTATATACAAAAATGACACATGTTGTCTACAAGTATAGAAGCAAGCTTTGTATCATCATTTGCATGCATAAAAATAAAGGAACCATCAAGGGCGCACTTGGCACAAAAATGAGCGGCCGTATTATATTCTCTAGATTTATGGAAATATAAAACATGCTTAAAATTTGTAAGAGAGGAGAGGTCCAAAGCCTCAAGTGGTAGATGGTGCCAAACCCCCCTTTTCATAGTGGAGCCCAAAAAAATACATAATGTTGGCATTTTCTCCTTTGAAAATGTGCCTTTACACTCGCTTATCCCTGGTGTGCGAATATGTTGGAGTGTCTTAATGACTTGAAGTTCGACTTGGGCGCTGTCCCCATTCTAAAAGTACTCAAACCTCCTTTTTCATAGTATGTAAAGAGTTGTCAGCTATTGTTGTATGTTGCCGCCAGTGATATCGTTCTAGCGAGCCTAGCAGGTGTTTAGGTATAGCTGGAATAAATTTTTTTTTTTTTTTTTTGCTGAATTTGGATTTGGAGTAAGAAAGATGAATCCCTAAAAATTTAGGATTTACCGTACTCTGATAGCAGGTGATGCCGTTTTAAGGCTCTGAGAAGATGTACAATAGTACAGGAAAAGGGATATAAGTTGGAGGTGTAAGTAAAGCGGGAGGAATGATGAAGCGAAATTTCATAAGTATAATATTATTGTTTTGCACTGCCGAACGACAACAGACAATGAGTTCGAAGCGGATATGATCTTCGAACATCCAAGGGAGATCACCATCCCGATCCTATTTGGCTACACAATCCACCTAAAAGAAATCCAATGATATAACATTCAAATAGAGAAAACCTAGAAAAAACATCGAGTCGGCAAGAAAGAAAAATATAACAAAATTTAAAAAGTTCCTTTCAATAAAATCTTAATTTTAACTAAATAAAATATTAAATATCGGCCCAAAGGGGCTGGCGGCTATTGCATGTGGAAGAATTTCTGCCGATTGGGAAAATTGTAGAAATCCCACTCAATCTAGCTTGAGAGATTGCAAAAATCAGCATTTACCAAGACAAGATCCAATCTTACTTCGTTCGTGGGATCGATTCCGCCTCATGTGGAATCCCCATTCGAGGGTTCTCACGACTGCGATGCCACGTGACGAGGTATCCGCATAAGAGCTCCAACGCCTACCAACTGTTGCACATCACCGACCGCCGCCAACTCCTGTTGCTGCCACTGGCTGCCAACAATTTTTATAAAACCTGGCATACTTTGTGATGCTTCTATTTCAAAACAAACAAGAAAAGTATGAAGTCTTATATTTATTTTACGTTGAATCAAACAACTCCAAATTGTTTCACATACAATGCATTACATCTACATTTCATTCATTTTAAACCGCATTATGATTGCAGCAAACCAAACAACCCTATTGTGATTAGATGCTAACCTCTGTTAAACATGGTGATTAGATACTTATCTCTTAACTTATTTACGTGGTCTCATAATAAGTGGTTACGACAGATAGGAAAGGAAATATGAAATTTTATTTTTGGAGGATTTTTAGCATCCTATTAATCAAATTAAATATTTCTCATTATATTTTCCTTGCTATAAATGTCTTCTATTTTAGAATTCTTCTTGCTATAAGGTTGTGGCAGCAAGGAGAAAGCATTTTGACGAGCGTTGGAATGCCTGCAGTTCGGTGAGTTTTTGGTGCCAGAATGGGTCGATTGCTTCGAGAGAGAGCGAGAAAGAGAATTTGGGAAAAAATTGATTGTTTTTGTATCGTAGGAAATGGACTTATTTATAGGAAAATTACGGATATAAAAAAGGATAACTTTATCTCAAATTCAAAATTTAAAGTACTATAAAAGCAAATTTGAAATAATCCTATCCAAAACAGTTCCTATTAGTTGGTTGACCATATAAGACTGGTTGAACTGTACTACTAAGCCATACTTTCAGTCCACCTGATCTCCATCCAATGGCTCATATTTCTTGCTTTCCTACCTCGATCATAAATTGCTTATGTTGCGATAATTCCAAAATGTTGTGATGAAATTTAGCCCCAGCAAAAAATGACAACAAAACTCAACATTTTTAGGAAATATTCGTCTTCTTGAGAACAATTTAGTGTTGGGAAATGGTTCATAATTCATCACCTGTAGAAGTTGCAAAAGCTTCGCGAAGTTTTTATTTTTAGAAGCTCTCCAAAGAATGGTTCTTGAACTAAGGAGTTTCGTTGCGATGCATGGGTGTGGCTTTAAATTTTATGCAGCAAGAGGAGTCTAAAGGTGGCCTCTGTTTGTAGTAGTCAAGACATTGTTTCCCCTCTATGTGCATTTCTAGAATGCCCGAGTTCATTAGAAAGGTGGGTTTGATTTCCCCTTGGTTCAGTTTGGCCTGGTTGAGAGGTTGATGTCTTTTCTATGAACTTTTCTGAAATTGAAGCCCAGAGGCTTATGAAATATATTTTTAAATTTTAAAATTTTATATGGAATTTAGAATTAAATGAAAATTTGACACTAAATAGGATGTAATGGAGAAAAAGGATTCTCATAGCCGACCTCACTTAATGTGATAAAGGTTTTGTTTTTGTTGTTGTTGTTGTTGTAAAATTTTATATTGAATACAGTTTGGATTCAGAAAATTATGCTGAATTTCATGTTCTTCAGATTAATTCTTTGCTAGCCATATCGAGGTCATTTAACAGTTTCCCAGCTAACCTTTGCAGGTGAAAACAAAACATAGCAATCTAATTATGAATTTTGTGCATCATGTAAACATCGAACTTGAAAAAAATTATCAAGCATAGATTCAACCTTCAAAAAGCTCTAAATTACTCTTCTACTTGTTTTCAAGCATTATTGTCATATTTGCTGACTACTTTTTTTACTTGTATTCTTTTTTTTCCCAAAGTTTCATCCTACTCTTCCCTTCTTATATTGGGTTTAACAACACAGGATTTCTCTGCCAGAGGTTGTTTGTGGCCCTCTTCTTTGGTTTTAGTTACTTGTATATGGATCCTGCTTCTTGATCAGTAAGTATTTAAGTCAAATTTAGTGTCACATTTCTGTAGTAGTTTTCTCTTATACAGATGCAGCAAAAAATCACTAAGAGTAGGAATGGTTTTCTGTGCATCGCGTGTTCTTGTGCAATTATTTATATTATTTGACTGTTGGAGTCTGTATTTCCTTCAGTGTTTTCACATTCATTATCTTAAAATAGTTCCATCAAATAATGTTTAAATTCGATATTATGATTTTTTTTTATTGCTTTATTAATATTATTATTTGTTATAAAAATTCTACATCAGTGAAACTGCTGGAGCTTATACGACTGCATTTTCAACTATGGCATAGCCATTGTTTCCGATTATGGTATGGCCAAATCATGTTGAAATTAGAAAAAAATAGAATAAGTTTGATGTGGAATGATAAGTGTGCAACTGGCCAAATCCACTAGTTCGATAAGTGACTTGCAAACAAAGGTTGATGAGCTAATAAACTATGCTCGACGATGTCTCGACTTGTTACATTACCTTATGAGCAAGGCTCAGTAACATAACCCTACAAATCCAAATTATTTCTAAATATTCCGTTTATGATTTTATTAAACTTATATATTTATGACTAATATTTATTAATGAATTTAAATCTCGTTTTAAAATAATATATTATAACAAATAAATATTTTATTATTCGTATCACAAGTTATTAATATTTTTATGTTAAATTATAGATTGTTTATTATTAGGCATATTTTTTGATAAATCATTGTATATTGTCTGGAAAATAACTAAGATGATGTAATTGACGGTAATATGCTTCTCATGCTGACATTTTTTTTAATAAAAAACTTAATGTTAAGCAATAAACTATGTAGTTTTTTTAACTAAAGAAAATAAAAACGTTAAAGTTAAATAAAGAGAAAATTGATGTCTTTTTTTTTTCTTTTTAACTTTAAGTGTTACCTTTCACTTTGCTCGGAGGATGGACGGGATGCATTGCAACGAAATTCTCTATGGCTTGACTTTTAATTTTAATCTATGCAAATCAAAACGTCTTTTAAGGATGGGGTATCAAAATCTAATCATAGAAAGTAGTATGGTCTAATGTACCTGGAACACATGGCCATTTAAATGTTGTAACATCTCAATATTCTCTGAGGATGACATTTTAGAGCGCTTTGTTCTTTTCTTGGTCAGCTCAAATGTCTCTATGGATCACCATGAACCCTAAGAGATTGGTTGATGTGCTCCCGAAGGTACGCTCAGTTTGGTTAAACTGGGTGCTGTAATGTTTAAATAAATAGAAGAGATGGTCAGGTTAGAAAATATACAATAATAATTGGATTTGTTTGTTTCCAAATTTCATTGCAAATATCTCTATAATGTTTCTATAATGCCCTTGAAAACTTGGCTAATAGATGTTGATAGGTGACACGATCATTCCTTAATCCAAAATGTAAGATGCCCATCACTTCTATCCAATTTTGTACCATTTAATAATAAAACAACTATTTGTTAAGTGGCAGAAATTTGTAGAAGCTAGCAAGGGAGTCTAAGCTAAAAATCTGGGAACTCTTCTAAAATATAAACATAGATAATTTTAATAATATTTGTCCACCAATAAGGCTATCAAAATATCTAAAATTATTAATACTTACAAATTATCCACCAAAATAAAAGCTAATCCAATACTGCACATATTAAGATAATCTACTAATACATTCAACTAAATGGTCTAATCATAATCACCAAGCAAAAATACTTGAAGCACAAGTTTAGGAATCCCCCCTTCCAGATGATGCTAATAACTTGAAAATTTATAAAAATATCAAGTGTATTTGTTGCTCGGTTTAGCTAGCTAACATCCAAAAGGATTTAATCAGCAATACATGTTTCACATGCACAATCATCACTATATAAATTTTCTATTATAATGAAATTTGATAATCGGAATCCCTATAACGTTTTTAATTACATTTCAACATAATTCATAATTTATGAACTAATGCATATTTTTCAATCATCAGAGTAAAATATAGGTAAAATTTCCAGAAGAACATGTAATAAATAACATAGTAAAGCTAACCATCACACCATTTTTATTATGATCAAATAAAATCGTATAAATAAATAAGTGCATTTCATAAAAAATTATCATCAATTTAAATATACCAATAGTAGCAAGAAAATATCTATAATAAAGAATGATGTATTTATCCCTTATTAAAAAATCAATTAGTCTAATATTTAGATCATGATGTTGACCAAAATATAATCCTTTATACACCATAGATTTGAAAGAATAATAATCAATCATACATTCATGACGTCGTACATTATGCGATAAATAGTCACAAAAATCCATTAAATACTTTGTGATTCATGATTCCTTGATTTATCCTAATTTATACTTTGTTTTAACCCAATATAATCACTAATTAATTAGTATATTTTCAAATACTGCACTATGTTTGTAAACTACGAGTGATTCTCTAACATCAAACCAACAATTATTTAAAAATTATGCATTCAACATAGTGCAAAAAACATTAAACCATCAAAATATTCCTATTAAATATTTTCCTTAAATCGATGTTGTTAAGGCTTATGTAATTTCTTTTTCTTGAATAACCACATATATTAACTAGTTAATCAATACTTTTCATCTCACCTAACATTGATTACGTCTTTGTGAAATTCTATTACCTTCTAAGATTTAATCATCATAGAATCCTAGCAGTGGTGTGTGTGTTTGGTTGACGGAGTTTATAAGACCTCTGAAGTCTTGGGTTCGATCTCGCCTATTTGCAGGATGGAATTCCTAGGTACATGAGCTTGGTCGGGAGATTCGTATAATAACCTCTGACCAATCTTTTTAATATAATATATGTATGTGTGTGTGTATATATATATATATATATATATATAAAGAGAAAAGGGANACATCATATGATTTAATCTCCTTTGTGGATAAACTCTTGGTTTATATTGTTCATCTAATATAAATTTGTGCATACAGATCAAATGACTGATTCCCTCAATATCAGCTAAGGTCCAACCAAAAGCTTTCTTATATCTTTTCAATGTATCCAATAGTCTTTGCTCTTGCAAATCATTTAATTCTTAAGATATAATAACAGGTAATGTAGATGATTACAGAAACAAATACATCAAGCAACTCAAGTTCAGGTGGATTTATAATTGACGGAAGATGATTCTTATCAGCATTTTCAGTAATATCCAGCATTTCAAATCTTTCCTGAACATAATCTAATTCTTCATTTTCTAATTCATCCAAAATAACTTCATTACTATCTTCAAATTGTTCTTTCTCTTCAAAATGTTCTTTGAATTTTTCCTTCAATAGATGTTCACTAATTTTTATGTGAAAACATTCATTATCTCTTTCAACAGTAGGGTATTTCATAGATTTCGCAATGTTAAAAGTCTCTTATTGATCGTTAACTCTCATCGTTACTCTCCTTTTTGAACATCTATCATAGCTTTTCCAGTAGCTAAAAATGGTCTCCCTAAAATGAAGTATTTCTTTATCTTCCTCCATATCTAAAATAATGAAATCCACAAGAAAGATAAATTTATCCACTTTTACTAACACATCTTCTATATATTTCTTTATCTTCCTCCATATCTAAAATAATCAAATCCACAGGAAAGATAAATTTATCAAATTTATCTTCCTTCATATCTAAAACAATGAAATCCACAGGAAAGATAAATTTATCAACTTTTACTAACACATACTCTATAACTTCCTTAGGATATATAATTGAACAATCTGCTAACTGAAGAGTTACATAAGTAGGTGAGACTTCTCCTAATCATAATCTTTTGAAAATTGATAGAGGCATAAGATTAATGCTGGCTCCCTAATCTCATAAAGCTCTTCCATAAAATTTTTCACCTATAGCACACGATATAATGAAACTACCAGGATCTTTTAATTTTTTAGGAAGCTTTTTCTGAATAATTGCACTTTGCACTACACTCTTCGCTAAGTGCAATAGTTTTGTTATTCGTGAACTTCCTTTTCTTGTTCAGAATATCTTTCATAAATTTCACATAATTGGGCATCTGTTCTAAAGCTTCTACGAAGGGAATGTTTACTGTTAACTTCTTAAGAATTTCTAAAAATTTTGAAAATTGTTTATTTTGTTTGTGTTGCTTCAATCTTTGAGGAAACGGTGGTGGAGGTTTCTCCACAGTAAATTTATTTTGTTTGTGTTGCTTCAATCTTTGAGGAAACGATGGTGGAGGTTTCTCCACAGTAATTTTCATGGTGTGTTTATTCTCTTTATTTTACTTCAATCTTTGAGGAAACGGTGGTGGAGGTTTTTCCACAATAATTTTCATTGGTGTAAAAGGATGCTTCAGTCTTTGAGGAAATGGTGGTGGAGGTTTTTCCACGGTAACTTTCATTGGTGTAAATGGATACTCTAAGTCTGGGTACTCATGATCATTTTCTTTGTCAGTATCCACTTTCTCTCTTTCAGTTTTTATTTGTTTCTGTGCTCTTCTTTCCAATTCTTTTCCACTTCGTAATTATATCGCTTTTATCTATTCTTTTCCTTGATCCTTAGGATTTGGTTCCACAGTACTTGAAAAATTTCCTAATGTTCGGTCACTAAGCGCAGTAGCAATATGCCCTAATTGGTTTTCAATATTCTTAATAGCAGTTCCTTGATGTGCAGTAGCGATATGCCCTAATTGATTTTCAATATTCTTAATAGCAGTTCCTTGATTTTGTAACTAAGTAAAGTAGCAATATGCCCTAATTGGTTCTCAATATTCTTAATAGCAGTTCCTTGATTTTGTAATTTCATGAATTTGTAATTGATTTCCTTGATTCTGTAATTGTTGACCCATGTTTAATATCAGCTCTATAATTTGTAATTGATTTCCTTGATTCTGCAATTGTTGACCCATGTTTAATATCAGCTCTTCCCCTTAATTGGTTCTCAATATTCTTAATAGCAGTTCCTTGATGTTGTAATTGATTTCCTTGAATCTATAATTGATTTCCTTGATTCTATAATTGTTGACCCATGTTTAATATCAGCTCTTCCATAGATACGTTTTTCAATATTCTTAATAGCAGTTCCTTGATGTTGTAATTGATTTCCTTGAATCTGTAATTGCTTGATTCTATAACTGTTGACCCATGTTTAATATCAGTTCTTCCATAGACAACTTCTTCTCCTTAATTTGAGCAATTCTGCAATTGTTGACCCATGTTTAATATCAGCTCTTCCATATACAAGTTATTCTCCTCAATTTGAGTAATATTGTTAAATCCTGGAGGATAAGAAGGTCTATAGTTAAAATTTCCTTGGTTAAATGAATTTCCTAATGGGTTCACTGGGTTGTTTGCCCATTGTTAATTTGTAGAAGAATTGTTACCTTGGTTGGATGAATTTCCTAATGGGTTCACTTGGTTGTTTGCCCATTGTTGATTTGTAGAAGAATTGTTATAATCCTGGGTTATAATAGTTCGAATATGGGTTGTTGGGTCTATTAATAGCATTTAAGGTTTCAACTGGGTTACAATAGTTCGAATAAGGGTTGTTGGGTCTATTACTAGCATTTAAAGTCTCATATGAAGGTTGAACATCCACAGGTTATAATGGTTTGTAGAAGAATTGTTATTCCAATTAAAATTTGGATGATTCTTCCAACCTGGGTTATAATAACATTGTTGATCTGTAGAAGAATTGTTATTCCAATTAAAATTTGGATGATTCTTCCAACATGGGTTATAATAGTCAAATAATGTTGTAGGTCTATTAATAGTGTTTAAAGTATCATATGAAGGTTGAACATCCATAAATTGCCCAGATGAATTCTCTTCTGTCATAGGAGGTGTTGGAGAATAATTCATCCCATAGTGATCTAATTTCATTGATATTGCAGCAATCTGTGAAGCCAACATAGATATTGCATCGGAATCATAGACACTAGCTACTCTTTTACGATTTGCCCTTTCAGAGGGCCATTGAAAATTGTTGGTAGTCATCTCTTCTATTAACGAATAAGTCTCATCAAAAGGTTTTGACATTAACGAACCACCAGCCGCAACATCTATAATCAATCTAAGTGATCCCACTAATCCATTATAAAAAGCTTGAATTATCAACCAATCTCGTAACGAATGATGAGGGCATTTCCTAAGAAGATCATTAAATCTCTCCCAAGCTTCATATATTGACTCTCCATCAATCTGATAGAACGATGTTATATCATTTCTAAGTTTAGTAGTTTTGGATGGAGGGAAATATTTGGATAGAAATTTCTGTGATAGTCAAGTTCTAATAGATCCTGGTGCTAACAAATATAACCACATCTTAGTCTTATCCCTCAGTGAAAAAGGAAAAAGTCTAAGTCTAACAGCATCGTTTGATACTCTGTCATATTTAAAAGTAGCACACAATTCTAAAAACTAGCGAGGTATAAGTTAGGATCTTCATTTGGTGTACCTCCAAATTGATTGTTTTGTACCATTTTAATAATATCAGGTTAAAGTTCAAATGAATTAGCAGCTATATCAGGATTTTGGATAGACAAGTGAATTTCTTCTGCTGTAGGCTTTGCATAATCTCATAGGGGTCTAGGTTGGTGTTCATTCTCTATTCCTTGATTGTTCAGGTTGTTTTCCATTNTAGGTTTGTTAACTTCCTTGAAGATAAAAGAAAAAAAAAAAAATCATTAACCTTCAGAAGAATTGATAGCTTTCAGGCATTGCAAGATATGCCAAGGAGGGGAGCTATAGAACCTCTGATCATTTGATTAAGCAATGAAGAATTTGTCTCCACAATAAGGAACTCCCACTTCATCCAAATAGCCACCTGTATGGCCCAGAAAGCAGTAGCAAATTATGTTTCTAGAGCATCCTGGGCAAGAATAAGACAGTAGAAGAATAATTTACAGATTCCACTGGAATCTCTGAAGATACCACCGAACCTAATTGAAGAACTATTATAGCTGCCATCTGTGTTCACTTTGATGTAAGGATGAGGAGGTTTAGTCCAGAAAACCTTAGTGATAATAAAAGAAGAAGTGAAGGTATTGATTTGAGGCTGGGAATCACAGATATCAGAAAAACCTTTAAGCGTAACCAACTTGTTTACGAAGGCCTTATAGTTGACAACAATGTGAGCAACTGAGGGAAGAAGATCATCATGTTTAATCTTGTTCCTAGCCATCTAGAGAAACCAAGCCATAATAAATGAGATATACCCCAGTTTAAGTTTAAGCCAATCCCTCTAGGAAGAATTAAGAGTAGACCATTCCGAGAGAGTGAATTTATTTTCAATTTCTGTGTGGGCTCCTTCCAGACTTACTGAGCAAAGGTACATTTGAAGAAGAGATGAGGAATAGATTCTACTTCATGATGACATAGGTGGCATCTAGAAGGTCCTCTTAGGCCCTTAAGTTTGAGAATATCATCCACAGGGAGATGTTTTTGAAAAATTCTCCAAATAAAAAAGGACATTGAAGGGGTTAGAAATTTTTTCCAAATATGTTTCCCCCATGGGACAGCCTACCAACTGAAAATATTAGAAGAGATAGCTTTGGACATAGTTTGCAGCCTGCTGGATTTCAATGCCAACTTATCATTACTATCTTAGTTAAACTAGATTTTAGAAATACATGCAACAGCGATAGAATTTAACATTGGCGGAGAGTTTCTAAGCACCAAGAGTTTCCATTCCAGCAGTCCGAAACTAAGAGGTTTGGATTGATATTAGTTGGTATGGTCAATAGTAAGTCCTAGGGGCACCAATTATCTAACCAAAAATGAATTTCACCATTACCCAGATCCCATAGAAACAACTCCTCAGTTTGTTGTCTAAATTTTAACATTTGTACCCAGGTTCTTGAGTCCCCAAATTTTCGACTAAGTAAGCTGGGGTGAGAGTGCTTACAGTACTTACCTTTCATGTATTTTGTCCAAAGGAATTGTTGTTATCTAAACTTTATCCAAAGTTTGCACATGTTCACTTGCTGGAGGTGCAACAGACCTTTGAAACCTAATCCCTCAGCCGTAGCTGGCTTAGTAACCTTCTGCCAGCTAGCCCAATAGAATTGTTTTCTTTGCCCAGACCATAAAAATTTGTTGAAACGTCTTTCCAGAAGTAGTTGGGTAGATTTCTTCAAAGCAGTGATTTGTAGGAAGTAGGAAGGAAAAGATGTTAAAATGCTTATAAAAAGAGTGTTTCTTCCCCCATTGGATAGAAAGGAGTTAGTCCAACTATTGAGTTGATTGCCAATTTTAGAGAAGACATCATCAAACTGCACCATTTTGGCTCTACCTTTGACAATAGGCACCCCACAGGTACTGGAAGGGAGGAGAGGAGGTTGTAAATCTAGTAAATTGAGATATCCATTGTTTAACTGCAGGATTAGCTTTTTTACTAAAAAAATAGGTGACATTTAGATGGGCCGAAGGATAAACCAAATGCCTTCTGGAAGTGTTGAAGGCATTTTTTAATAAGCTTAACAAAATTCTTATTGGCTTTGGAGAATAAGATAATGTCATCGCATAGATAAGGTGGGTGAATTCCACATCAGATTTGTGATGAAATCTAGCCAAAGATTTCTGTAGCATAGCCTTATCCAAGATTCTAGAGTAGTCCATAGCCAAAATAAAAATTGAAGGAAAGAGAGGGTCCCCCTGTTGGACACCACTAGATGCAGTAAAGATTCTAGTTGACTGACCATGGGCAAAATAGAATGAGTATTTTGATGTAGCCATCTAGAAATGAGATTATAGAAGTCCAGGGAGAAGCCCTTAGCATTCAAAACTACTAGAACAAATTTCCAATTGATGGTGTCATGTACTTTTTTTAGGTCCACCTTGTGGATCATATTACCCCCTCTACATGCGTGATCAATGTCCAAATACAGTTCTTGTGCAAGTAATATGTTGTTAACAATTGACATTCCCTTCATAAATGCAGTATGATTAGGTCTAAAAAGGTGGGACAGATGGGGTTAGAGCTTAGCAAAAATGATCTTACTGATGATTTTACAAATAACATTAATGAGACCAATTGGCCTAAAATGGTTCCAGGTGCTGCATTCTGAAGTTTTGGGAATAGGAACATAAGAGGAAGAACATAAATAGTTAGGGAGACGGTTCTCTAGAAAGAAACTTTGGATGGAAGCAACCACATCTCTTTTTGCTATAGGCCAAGATTTCTTTTAAAAGGCAGAAGTAAACCCATCAGGACCAGCTACTCTAGAACTTTCAATACCTTGTAATACTTCCTAGATTTTAGTTTCAGAGGGAGAGTGGGTGAGTTGGAGATGCCTGGTATAATTTTGATCTTCCTAGAATACCTGCAGGTCCAGTGTATTAGCACTATGATAGGGACTGTGAGGAGCTCCTTAAAATAATTAACAGCATTATTAGCAATGGTCCCATATTCTTTGATCTAGTTACCACCCCTATCTTTAGATTTGTGGATAGTATTACATTTCCTTCTATATTTAATACAAGTATGGTAGTACTTGGTGTTTCTGTCTCCCCCCCATAAATTTACTCACAACAGCCTTTTACCTTAGATATTTCTCCAGTCTATAAGTTTCAAGTACTTTTTCAGTCCCTACCAAAAGAGTAGCCTCATCAACATCCCCAGACTCCATACCAGTTTCCAGGGTTGTCAAGTTCTTTTCAGCCAACTCAACATTCTCAAATACATTGCTAAAGGTGTTCAATTCCAATGTTTAAGTGCTTTAGCCACATTTTTTTTAAGTTGCCACAGATTGATCAGAGAGTTGGGGTGCCAAGAGCCTCCCCAATTATATTTAATAAAGCTAACAAAATCTGGATGATCCACCCACATGTTTTGGATTCTAAAAGGAGGGTTACCATAGGGAGGGCAACCAGTGATGCTAATCAAGAGAGGTCTATGATAAGAACCAACTAAGTTGAGATGAGAAACATAGGTATGTGAGAAATTCTGGAACCAGAGATCACTTACCAAAAATCTATCCAACCTTTCCCATATTTTACCCATTCTCTAAATGAAGGGAGATCCCTAAAAGCTAAGATCAAATAATATGACAGTGTGAATATTATCACAGAATTTAGAAATCATGAGGAAATGAGGAGGTCTGCCACCTCTTTTTTTAGTAATGTCAGCAACACAGTTAAAATCTCCCCCTACTAGCCAGGGGGAGGACATATAATAAGTAATGTTAATGAATCCATTACAAAGGTTCCTTCTAGCAGATTTGATGCACCCAACATATACAATAGTAGAAAATTTTGCCAGCAATGTCAAACTGAAAATGAACATATTGAGGATCATTGATAATAACAGACCATGAAATCTCATGCGTGCAAAAAATCCAAATTTTACTATTAATATTGGAGAAATGGGAGAAAACAACAAACCGTGAAATTAGTTTTTGAGGATATTTGTGAACCATGGGTTCAAGAAGAGCAAAACACCAAAGTTTATGTTTCTTGTTAAGAAGACGAAGCCTTTTTAAGGAGAGTGGATGAACCACACACCTAATGTTCCAACAAAGGAAATTAATCTTGATGTGAAGATTTGGTTTTCCCTTTAGTAACCCTGGTGAGGTGACAACGACTTTATATATGCTTAAAAATATAATAATTTGATACTGCTGCTAGAAGATTTAGTTCCCCAGCAACGGCGCCAAAAACTTGACAGCGGTTATAGATTCAATAAAGATGTATATAAAATATTCAATAATTGCAAAGTCACACTATTCACCGCAAGTATACGTATCACTCAAGTAATACAGGGCTCTAATGGAGTCCTGGATATCAATCCCACAGGGAGTAATATTGGAGGCTATGAACTAAGATTTTAGAAAATCAATACTTAATCACAACAATATAGTTTAAGTTTCTTATCTGTCACTAATAGGAATTTGAAATAAATATGTAATTTTTAATAGCTCTTAGATAACTAATTCTATTAATAAAGTTTCTAATGTGAAGTTCAATATATAAGAAAGCATCCTTCTCCTTGTCAAGAAATTAAAGTGAACGAATAAAGTGAATTAATTTAAATTGGATTGTGCCAAATAGGAGCATACCTATTCTTTACCATTTGGTCCAGGCATAAAGAACATTGACTAATCCTATGCTTGTTTACTAAATCTGTGGCTAGGCTAGGAGGATACCGGCTCTCACTTCGGAGCTCCCACGCACCCCTCACCTAAGGGCTAACATCTACACTTCAGCACCCAAACAATAGGACCGAATTGAGGATTTTAGTCAATCACTCTAAAATCTCTAATTCTACGCTTGATAATTTTATTTACTTATTTATTTGCACCCAACTTTCAAGGAGTTTCACCTCCCTGAATCTTGGATGTAATCTTCACTTTAGTTGTAAAACTCAACATATTTTAACAAATCAATTNCTAAATATGAAAATAAGTAGCAATTCAAGTAAAAATTTTCTAATAATCCTAATTTGTCCGTTACTCTAATTGTAATTTCTGTTTACTCCCCGGCAACGGCGCCAAAAGCTTGATTGCGACTTTATATATGCTTAAAAATATAAGTAATTAATACTGTTGTTAAGAGATTTAATTCCTCAGCAACTATACCAAAACTTAATAACAGTTATAGATTCAATAAATATGGATGTAATAAATATTCAATAATTGACACCAAAAACTTAACAACGGTTATAGATTCGAAGTCACACTTATCAACGCAAGTATACGTATCGCTCAAGTAATAATGGGCTCTAATGGAGTCATAGATATTGATCCCATTTCACACTTATCAACGCAAGTATACGTATCACTCAAGTAATATAGGGCTCTAATGGAGTCTTAGATATCTATCCCACAGGGAGTAGATTAGAACTTAATAATGGTTATAGATTCGATAAAGATGTATATATAAAATATTCAATAATGGTAAAGTCACACTTATCAATGCAAGTATACGCATCGCTCAAGTAATATAGGGCTCTAATGGAGTCCTAGATATCGATACCACAGGGAGTAATATTAGAACTACAAACTAAGACTTTAGATAAGCAATACTTTAATCTCAATAACAAAATTCAATTTGCTTATCTGTCAATAATAGGCAATTGAAATAAATATGTAAATTTAATTATTAAATAACTAAATATACTAATGAAGGTTGTAATATGATATTCAATATTTAAGAAAGCATCCTTCTCCTTGTCAAAAAATTATAGTGAATGGATAAAGTGAATCTGTTCAATTTGTATTGTGCCAAATAGGAGCATACCTATTCTTTACCCTTTGGTCCAGGCATAAGGTTAAAATTATATTGTGCCAAATAGGAGCATACCTATTCTTTACCCTTTGGTCCAGGCATAAAGAATTTATATTGTGCCAAATAGGAGCATACATATTCTTTACCCTTTGGTCCAGGCATAAAGAACTTATTGTGCCATATTCTTTACCCTTTGGTCCAAGCATAAAGAACATTGACTAATCCTACACCTTGTCAAGAAATTATAGTGAATGGATAAAGTGAATCAGTTCAAATTATATTGTGCCAAATGATATATAAGAAAGCATCCTTCTCTTTGTCAAGAAATTATAGTGAATGGATAAAATGAATTAGTTCAATTTATATTATTGTCAAGAAATTATAGTGAATGGATAAAATGAATTAGTTCAATTTATATTGTGCCAATAGTTTCTCCCTGTCAAGAAATTATAGTGAATGGATAAAGTGAATTGGTTCAAATTATATTGTGCCAAATAGGCACCTATTCTTTACCCTTTGGTCCTGACATAAAGAACATTGACTAATCCTACGCTTGTTTACTGACTATTCTTTACCCTTTGGTCCAGGCATAAAAAACATTGACTAATCCTACACTTGTTTACTGAATCTGCGTGTTACCCTTTGGTCCAGGCATAAAGAACATTGATTAATCCTACGCTTGTTTACTGAATCTGCATCGGTCCAGGCATAACAAACATTGAACAATCCTATGCTTGGTTACTGATTCTGCAGCTAGGCGAATAAAGTGAATCAGTTCAAATTGTATTGTGCCAAATAGGAGCATACCTATTCTTTACCCTTTAAATTAGTTCAATTTATATTGTGCCAAATAGGAGCATACATATTCTTTACCCTTTGGTCCAGGTCAGTTCAAATTATATTGTGTCAAATAGGAGCATACCTATTCTTTACCCTTTGGTCCAGGCATAGGTTAAAATTATATTGTGCCAAATAGGAGCATACCTATTCTTTACCCTTTGGTCCAGGCATAAAGAATTTATATTGTGCCAAATAGGAGCATACATATTCTTTACCCTTTGGTCCAGGCATAAAGAACTTATTGTGCCAGGGCATAGTGAATTAGTTCAAATTATATTATGTCAAATAGGAGCATACCTATTCTTTACCCTTTGGTCCAGGCATAAAGAACATATTGTGCCAAATAGGAGCATACCTATTCTTTACCCTTTGGTCCAGGCATAAAGAACATTGACCACGTTCCCCTTGCCTGAGGGCTAACATATACACTTCAGCACCCAAACGATAGGATCAAATTGGGGATTTTAGTCTGTCACTCTAAAATCTCCAATTCTANAGGTGAAAAGATCATCATAACTTCTTTAACATTCTCAAGGCTCAACCAATTCAGATCACCATTTCACAAAATCTCAAGACAAGAAGAAAGACAGAGAAAACTACTTAGAACTCATGGGAAAGATACGAAAAAACTCAGAATTTTTATATAAAAGAAAAATCATACAAACTACAATAAGTAAATACCAATTATCTCTAATTCCTCCCTAAGAAAACTCCTTGATGTTCCTCTAAATCTCTTCCTTTCTTTACAGTGCACAGAATTCTTCTTCGAAGCTGTAAGGAGGAAGAAATCTCGCACTTTCCCTCCACTCTTACAATCTCTCGAACAATTCCTCACAATCTAACCCTAAATTAAACTCTCTACACTCTACACTCTACACACTCTACACTCTCTACACACCTTACACACTCTATTGTTTGGCCAAAAGTTTCTCTTAAAGTTGTAGAAGAGTTTTCCCAAGAGTTGCCTAAGAATCCGTTAAAAACCACATTCAATGCAACTGTCGAGATAACCACCAATCTCACCGCCGGCGGACTCGAGGGTGCCTTGGTGGCTTTCTGGAATATTTGATTCTAAACTCTATGGAAAAACCCGCCATCGGTGCCGTTGGGCTCGCCGTCGGCGTCGGCACCCTAGTTCAAACCTTAATATTTTGGTCCTTTTTGCTCCAAATTCGCTCCTTTTTGCATATTATTGCTCCAATGACCATAATTCAACATACCTGCAACAAAACATCAAAAATACCTTTCTTTAAAGCTCCAATGACCCTAATTCATCATTCCTGCAACAAAACATCAAAAATACTTTTCTTTAAAGTGCAATATTCCATGCATCTTTTTGCTCCAATGATCCTAATTCATCATTCCTGCAACAAAACATCAAAAATACCTTTCTTTAAAGTGCAATATCATTAAAAAGCATAAAATAGGTATGAAAATCTAAACATATTTTCCTTTGGTCAGTGTTTCATCTTGCCAATTTTATTATTTTAGGGCTTACATTCATGTAAAATGAGGATGAAAATCTCAAAATATTTTTCTTTGGTCAAAATCCCACAAACTTAACTATTACTTGTCCTCAAGTAATTTTAGTAATACATAAAAGTTATGATCTATTGTAGTAAAGTTTTAATTCATCAATACTATAAGTTTGATTTAAGTAAATACCATAGTGAGATTTTCAGAAAAAATTCAAGTAATTAAATTAACTCTACAGGTACAAGATTATCTAGTCATCAAGTTTAAGAGTTCTAGCTTTCTATTCATTTCAAGAATGACTATATGTTGTAATATCAAGTCACTTAGAATATTCAAATGATAGGAACTTTATGAGAACACTACTAGTAAAAGATGCTAATCCATAAATATAAGTTCAGGAATGTATTTAGGTTTTCCCTTTAGGTAGGTCCAAGTGAAGCCAATTTTTGATTAGGCATCTCCTCAAGCTTCTCCTAACTTTTATACTTTTTTTCTTTTTTTTTTTCATTTGGATTGCTTTCAATCATATATATTTTTCTTTTATTTTTAGGGATTGTTGTCAATCCTTTCTTTCTCCTTTTTCAAGTGAGAAATACTATATCTAGATAGCCTTTAATGATTTTGAACATCACCTTTCTTTCCTTAAATTTGAAACTCAAAGCATTCTCTTACCTTATAAATATTTCATAGTTTTTACATCATTGAGCCCCAATCTTTTTTTCTCAAATGTGTCTCAAATGAACTTATAAATATTTCATAGTTCTTACATCATTGAGCCCCAATCTTTTCTTTTCAAATGAATTTCCAGAGTTATAAATATTTCATAGCTTTTACATCATTGAGCCCCAATCTTTTCTTCTCAAATGAATTTCTATATTCTTAATACTTCAAAATATAGTTTCCTTTACTTTAAAAAGTTAACTATAGTCTTATTCGATATTTCATAGCTTTTACATCATTGAGCCCCAATCTTTTCTTCTCAAATGAATTTCCAGATTTTTAACACTTCAAAATATAGTTTCCTTTACTTTAAATAGTTAACTATAGTCTTATTCTTTTATACTAAGTCTTAATCTACAAAATTAATTTTCCTTACAAAAAAAATTCCCTTAAATCTACCATAATATTTAAATATCTACAAAATATAATTCTATGAATTAATTTCACTACATAAAATCATATTAATAATTTTTTGAAAATATTTAAATTGAGAACATCTAATAGTTAATCTTTTTCTTCCCTCCCCTAAAATTAAAATTTTCAATATGGAATGATACAGGTGGAAATAAAAATTCTAAATATAAATAATACCTCAGTACTTTAGGCATTGTCATCATTCTGAAATTTTTGCAGTCCTCAATATTTTTACTTCAACTAGTGTGTAATATTAGGAGCTTTCTATACATATAAATCATTAGAGAATTTGCTGGGTAATGAAATTTTGAAATAAGTACAAAATTAAATATTATACAAACACAATATTTTGCTAACACATCCACAATACTAAACAAAAAACAATTACAAAGATATTAAAATGCAAATAAAAATACAGTATTAATCAAAATCTATTATAACTACACATGCAAATTTCAACTACCACACTAAACATATATAATAATAATTAAAAATTATCTAATTGAAACTTAAAAATAAAAATGAAAGTACAAACAAACAAACATCTATCTCTATTACACAAATTAGAAAAAAAAAATTACATCAATTACTATCATATATCAAAATCCTATGCTATATCTTCATCTCCCTGGTTAGCAGGTGGATTGGGCTGATACTGGGCTGATACTGAGTATAACAGGGGCATTTAGGAAAAGTAACATCAGGCTTACCTCTGTAGTGCCGGGCCTGAGCTTATAGTAAGCTATCTCAAAGTCAGAATGTCTCTGTAGGTACTCACTATCATAATCATGTCTACGTTTTAATCCCCCAATTCTTTCATTTATTAGCTCTATACTCTTTTGTGGCAAGGTCAACTCATTCATTAAATCATTCAGGTTAGAGGAACTAGAGGAAGGAAGGTCATAACTAGTAGAGGGGATATCTCTACTAGTAGAAGGTTCTTGACTCCTACTCCCAGATCTCCATTTTTCATGGGATTCATATGTCTTCAAGTTAGCTTTACCAATGGGTTTCATAAGGTAAACCCATTCTTCATCATATCCAGCTTAAACTCCAAAAAGTTGGCAAAGTGCATAAATGAGGCCAGGGTGTCCCAGTCATCTACTTGTTTCACTCTTTGCCGTGGCCAATATATTCTTAAAAATAATTCTCCCAACATTTATAGCTTGATTATTCTGATACAGAAATTTAGAATAGCTCTATCTCTTGTTACATCACTATGGTGATAGGTAGGTAACAGAGTAGAGGAAATAAAATAGTGCCACACTTTAAATGTGGCATTCAACCTGGAAGCAAAAAAAATTACCAATTCTCGTTGTTTTATTTTCCATGTCCCTTTCCCATCAGTGAGAAAGTTGATGACATCATTCAGCAGACCTTCCATTATACTGAAGGTTTCATAATGGCAGTTATAGGAGTCTAAGATTCATAAAAGGAGTTAATGCGGGCGGCACTAAATTCAACAGAAAATCCCCGCACTCAAACGGTTCCGTCCTCAGAATAGTACACATTGGCATAAAATTCTTACATAATATTCGCAACAACATTATTGGTGGTATAACAGAAGTTTTCCCACCTTTGTTCGGTAATAACTCGTTCAATTTCTCCTCCCAGACTCTCAAAAACTCAATCTTGTATGCATTTCTTTCCTTTAAATATTGAAGTAAACCTTGATTGAGCCTTTGCATTGATGAAGCAAGACTCGTCAAACTCAAGTCACCTCTTTTGTCGCGGAGCCATGTCAATCTAATCAAAATTATAAAAAAAAATTCGAAAATACACTTCAAATACTCAAATAATGGCTTCCAAGAGTGACTCCAAGAGTTCAAAACTAAATTCCATGAANTAATAGCTTTCAGTAATTCAAATTTCTTGTCCTTTTCTAAAAGTTGGCATAGAGGTTTGGTAATTTTTGAAAAATATTTTAAAAAATGCCTGTAAAATCCAACATGTCCAAGANGAAATCAAATATTTTTAGGTTGGAGTGATGCTCTTACCGAGAGATGATAAAATCTAGTGTCTAAATGCTTTGAAACCATCCCCAAATCCAAGATCTTCAGGCCCTAGATCAAAATTTTCATTTTTTAGGAGGAAGGGGATGATGAATAGTGGTAGTTGACTGGTCAAAATCACAGTTAAAAGTGTTTTTTCAGGATCTCGCTGTCGGCGGGTTCTTCTGCGCCGTCAACGAGCACTATTAAATTAATAACCTAAGTCTCGGGAAAAATCCGCTATTGACGACGTCGATGGCGCCGTCGGCAAGATTTTCAAAATTGGGTTAATTTCCAGATTTTTGCGATTTTGATCAATTTCAAGCCTCGACGACATCCATTCAATCATTATAGACATAAAATTTAAGTGATTAAATGATGTACTAACACAAATAAAAATTCACAACACAAAACATCACAATTATATATAAATTCCAAGGGTTACAATACCCGTTACAAGACACACATAAGTTTGGTATTTTCTCAACCTTGATAGATCAATCCAGGGTCGCAATCCAAGCCACAACACTTTAGACGCTGAAAACAAACATCCTATGCTCAATCTCAACTATACTAAGATCTAAAAGAAAAATTCGAAAGTAAATAAAACACAAAGTTCAAATCAAATTACACACATAGACATTTAGGTAGCAAGATAAATCTACTACTCTTCCGATTCAGTGCTTTTTCTCCTCTGAGATCATCAATTGATTGAACATGAACGAAGAGATTATAGAAGGGTCGGTAGGGGAATTATTCAATAGAGTCCTCTTCTATCAATCCCATCTTTCTTATCGATCATATCAAAATATCTTTGATATGTCCAGAGTGATCAAAATGCTCTTTCATCCTCCAGTCTAGATGATAAAAAAAAATCAGAGATATTGTTAATTGCATTCATAACATTTTGTGCCTCTTTCTCCAATTTCTTGATTTTGCGCAGGATCACTAATGTCTTGTCCGGAACTAAAGTCTAAATAGGAAGTGAATTCTGAGATGATTGATCCACAATAATAGTCATATCATTCTCATCTTCATTGGCTGGGAACCTCTTGGTTGGGTCCAAAGGCTTCCAAGGTAGAAGTAACTTTTACCAATTCTCATAAGATACTTGGAAAGGACTGCAGAGTAAGAAAATTGTTGAAGGATGTCTAAGCCCATAAGTTGATCCATGAACGATCAGGCGCAAAATAGACTTCACAATTATCGATCCAATTTCAATCGACAGTCCCATTTAGATACAATAATTCAGAATAACACTTTCCTTAATAACTTACCGATCTTCATTGTCAGTAATAGTTTTGCAGAAATGAAGAAGTGTCAGGGTTTAGAAACGGGGTTTAGAAGTGTTGCAGAAAAATTAACATACCCATTTTCTCTCATTTCCTAGTCTTCAGTTTCGTCCGTAAAATATTGGTAGATCTCATTTATCAGGTTTCTTATCGGGACGAAGTTGGAATAATGACAGACAGTAGCATTCTCAATCATATATAACTCATTAATCCGTGCAAGAGTAAAATTTATTGATCTACCTCGCACATAGACGACTCTCTGGTTGATTCCATGCAAATTAACATAAAACTCCTTCACTACAGAAACAACTACGGCGGCTGTAGTGTAGCACAACACTTCCCATCTTCATCGCACAATCATCTCTTCAATTGCTGTCGAAGGATTGTTCAATCCTCGATTCACAAATCCTCTTTCTTTGATTAATCTCCTCTTTGTCAACACTTTGTTGAAGATTCGCTGCGCCTCATAACTAATGAACTTTCTCCAATTGAACACTCGCAATCTATGATTTTTAGAGAAATTGGACACCATAGGGATGAATTTGTTGGAGTTTCAATTCATTTATGGAGAAATACAAACTTAGGAACCAAATTTGGAAGTTTATAGGGAGTAACTCCCGCTTAAAACCAAGAAAAAACCATCATTTCAAACTCTGAAAACCGTCATCCTGCCCTTCTCAACATCGGCGGCGCTGATGGCACTGTCGGCGAGCCTTTAGAATTAATTGCCTGGACTCTTGGGAAAAACTCGCCGTCGGTGCCTAAGGCAAAAATTTTACAGTTTCTCTTTGGTCTGAATGCGTTCTAATTTTTTCTATGGATTAAATGTTTATGATGATTAAAGGGTAAATATGAGTAGAGTTCAATACTACCACAATCTAACAATAATTTCAAATAAAACTACTATAATCACAGTAAAAATAAAGATAACTATGGGTTGCCTTCCATAAAGCGCTTGGTTTAACGTCGTCAACCCGATCTATTCATATATTATTCAGGTTGATTGATCATTAAAACCTCTTTAAAATTTGGTCTTTTACCCTCAAAATACGGTTTTAATCTGTGTAATCATTAAAACCTCTTTAAAATTTGGTTTGTTACCCTCATAATATGGTTTTAATCTATGTCCCAGTTGACTGATTATTAAAACCTCTTTAAAATTTGGTCTTTTACCCTCAAAATACGGCTTTAATCTGTGTCCATTCATTTAAATCTTTCCTAGTCTTTTGATCTTAAATTTCAAAAGCTCCGTAAGTATAAACTTAAGTCACAGTAAAGGCTCCTAACCAACGAGACTTAAATTTCCCAGGGAATAACTTCTGCCTTGTATTGTAAAGTAAAACTTATTGTCCTAGTTCAAAGTTCTTCTGCTCAATCTTCCAATCATGCCATAACTTTAATTTCTCCTTATAAATTCTGTCATTATCATAAGATTCATTTCTTAATTCTTCCAATTCATTCAATTGTATCAATCACTTCTCACCAGCATCTTTCAAATTATAATTGAATTCTTTAATCACCCAATATATTTTATGCTCCAATTCTACTGGTAAGTAACAAGTCTTTTCAAAAATCAGCCTGTAAGGAGTCATTCCAATTGGAGTTTTATAAACAGTTCTGTAAGCCCATAATGCGATATCCAGTCTAGTGGACCAATCTACTCTACTAAGGTTTACAGTCTTCTCAAGTATTTGTTTAATCTCGCTATNCCGTCTTCTCCCGAGAATTCACAACAAATAAAAATTCAGAAAAAGAACAAAAAGGAGACCATTCAACTACCTCCTTACAACATAATGGTGGAGGTTCTTTTAGTTCGCGCACTTGAGATTGAGGCCGGGGACGTGGACGAAGAAGAGCCAATACAATTGTTGAAAAGACTAAGCAGATCATCAACATCGGAGATGAAGACAGTTTCGAAGACAAAATAATAATGACAAAACAAAAGAAACCTCAGTATAGGATCTCCTTAGAAGATGATGAGAAAAGTGAATATGAGACGACGTATGATCGGATAAACCATTATGTGAACACCTTGAACCTCACTCCGATCCTTCCTCAAAAGGTTGAGAGTTTAGAGGTTAAGGAAGTCCCTTGTGCTGGTTCAAAGCCGATCAAGTTTTACTGTGCTTCTACTCCTGTAAACTCTGAAAATCATGTAAATTTGGATGATCCTAATGAATTAATGGAATTACCTTTTGGTTATTTCTCGCCTTATGTGCAAAAGTTAATTCAACAGTGACATTTACCTAAGCAAATGTCAAAAGATAAAACTACAATTTTTTGAGAAATTATGGAATGCTAAAAATCGCACTCCAAAATTGAAAGAGCGTCTCGGATTTGGTACAGTGGGACCAGTCGATGATTCAGAATTTTGCATGGTTGTTTTCGGTGAAAATTGCCTCGATATGGAGGATGACTCCACCGACCAGCTAGTGGAAGATGCTCCTCCAGAATTTGAAGAAGAAATCAAATCAACTATCGATGAACTAAAAGAAGTAAATCACGGGACTGAAGAACATCCCCGACCAACATTTATAAGTTCTCTACTCAATAATGAAGAATCCTCAGAGTTGGTCGAATTGTTAACAGAATTCAAAGATTGCTTCAACTGGAGTTATGATGAAATGTCAGGACTGTCAATGGAAGTTGCAGTTCATAAACTCGGGGTAGACAAAGACATAACCCCAAAAAACAAGCCCCAAGGAGAATGCGCCTCGAAATTGAACAGCAAGTCATCGCCGAAGTAAAGAAGTTGATAAATGTTAATTTTGTACGAGAAGAACAATATCCCACATGGATAGCTAATATAGTTCCAGTTAAAAAGAAAAACGGATAGATACGAGTCTATGTCGACTTCAGAGACTTGAATAAAGTATGTCTGAAAGATGAGTTTCCACTACCAATACCAAAAATGATGGTGGATATTGCTTCAACACATAGAATCTTCTTCTTTATGGACATATTATCAGGATACAACCAAATAAAGATGGCTCCTGAAGATGCAGCACTTACAGCTTTCAGAACACTGATCGGAATTTTCTGCTACACAGTAATGCCGTTTAGTTTGAAGAACGCCGGAGAAACATACCAACGAGCAATGATAAGGATTTTTGATGACCTCATTCACAATCAAGTAGAATGCTACGTGGATGATTTGGTCATCAAAAGTAAACAAAAATTAGA
>JXCR01147196.1:535545-547424 GCA_002079205.1 Phalaenopsis hybrid cultivar
AAAAGACTCGGATATTATTGGCCAACAATAATGTCTGATTGCATGGATATAGCGAAAAAATGTCACCAGTGCCAGATACATGGAGTGGTCTTACACCAACCACCGAATGTGCTACACCAAACTTTTGCTTCGTGGCTATTCGAGTGTTGGGCTACAGACATAGTGGGTCCGATAGATCCTCCATCATCCAAAGGACATAGATTCATACTTGTAGAGACAGAATACTTCTCTAAATGGGCAGAGGCAGTTCCACTACAAGAGGTTACAGCTCAGCGTGTCCTACAATTCTTCAAATACCAAGTCGTTTACCGTTTTGGTGTACCGCAAAGAATTATCTCTGATAACGGGACAGCTTTCGAGCACAAAAATTGTTTTGGTGTACCGCGAAGAATTATCTCTGATAATGGGACGGCTTTCAAGAGCACAAAAATCAACAATTCTTTAGAAAGTACAGGATAGACTGGAGATACTCCACAATTTATTATCCGAAAGCAAATGGGTTAGCTGAAGCCTTCAACAAAACACTTGTACAAATTTTGAAAAAAACACTCAATGAAAATCAACGAGACTGGAACAATAAACTGCTAGAAGCTCTGTGGGCGTACCTAATGACGTTCAGAACTCCCACTCAATGTGCACCTTACATGCTTGTGTACGGGTCAGAGGTCGTACTACAATTAGAAATACAAACGTCGTCTCTCAGAGTCACCATTGCAAACCAACTTACAATTGAAGAAAATGCAAAACTCAGACTTGAGGAACTTGAAAGTCTTGAAGGAAAGCTCCTACAAGCACAACAACATCTGGAGCTATAACCAGCAAAGATGATACGAGCTCATGACAAACTGGTACGCCGAAGGACATTTAAAATTAGTGACCTGGTACTTTTTCTCGAAAGACTTATTCTTGCACGTCGCAAGATAGGTGGAAAATTTGAGCTAACTTAGGAAGGACCGTTTGTCATTGAGAAGGTCTACGTCGGAGGAGCTTACTAACTCATCAATTCTCGAGGAGAAAGGCCTATGCTTCCATTAAAAGGACGATACCTAAAGGCCTACTACGCGACATGACGATGCTTGTCGCTGTTAATTTGCTGCGTACATATGAAAATTTTTGTGAACTTCAGATAGTTCTGGGGTTCTTTATATGGCCTGAAAAGTCTATGACCAGATAAATTTTTTTTTAATCAATATCAAAATTTAATGAAAATTCTTAGGTATGCATATTACATCCGTCCTTTACTACATATATACTAACAAGATAAAATATACGTTAATTGAACTATGTTTTGTTCTGGTTCATAAACAATTCCAACTCATTGATGTCTCCCTGTTAATTTCGAAAGAAGATGTCAGGACCGCGGCTGATCTTTGCCTTCAAAGACGGTTTAAACCTCGCTTTAAACGAAGAAGATGTACCGCAAGGCGGAATAATAAACTTCGATATGAAATTTGATGATATCAACGTAGAATACAAAAATCCACTAATGGATGCTATTGGAGAACAAGAAAAAGAGGGATTGCCCTCAGTGCTCAAATTTAGCACTAGGATTCTTTCCTCCTCAAAAGGGAAAGAAATTATTGAAGAACAAGATCCAATGGAAGGGCCAAGCTGCCGTTTGCCTTCAATGATAACTACTTCGGCAAGAAATTTGATAGTTGCCGACAGTCAGAAAATGCCTTTTGCCTCATTGCGCAGGACTCAGCGAAGAAATGCTGATCGGAGAAAATAAAGATCTCTTGCCAAAGCGCAGAAAGAAAAAGCAAAGTTATTTGCGATCCCGGAAGGATACATGTATAATGTCAACATGAGGGAGTCTTCTGACAGTCTTCCATTGACAGAGGATGAAGTACAGTCAGTACAGCGTCCGGAACCATCACCAGCATGGATTCACTCCAATTCTAGTTCAGTTTGTTCCACTTGCCATTCTTCAACACTTGAATAAGGACATTCTACAGAAGCCTTTGTAGAATGCCCAGGTTACAATGTCTTACATCTGGGACAATATGGTAATTATGATGATTACTCATTAGCTAATGAATTGATAAGATATGATGATTTGTCGATTGATGATACAAACACAGTTCAACATCATCCATGGGACATTTTTCATGTGCCAACTCAAATTGAGATGCATAATCCGGTGGAAATAATACCACCATTAACATGACAACCAATCATTAATAATTGGTTAAATGATGAAGTCCGTTATCCAACATATCCAAACAAAGTCTAGCTTGCATAAATACATAAAGTTAAATGCAATGTTTTCGAACATTTTGAAATAGTTGATGGAGACTATGTTAATATTCTGGAGGGATTGAAATTATATACAGAGGTCTTTTCTCTTACAGAGCAACAAGCAGAACTTAATTGTGTGTTTGACCTCCAAATCAGAGGCAAAGCAGGACTGCTATCCGGAAGAACATATTCCGAACCTAAAAAAGGATGAGAGGCAAGGGTCGCATTACAATACAATGCGGCTGCTGTTACAATTATAAGATAGATCGACAAGGAAATCTTCCAGGAATTTTACAACATGAGCAGGTGGAGCCAATGCCACCTATGATAAAATTGATGATTACATGACTGGTTCAATGAGCATACAGGTGAAGCCAATGCCACCCATGATAAAATGGATGATCACACGGATGGTCCAATGGGGCATAATTCCAGCAGATTGCATCTCCAATAGTTGCATAATTAATATCTATGAAGAAGGGGATTGTATCCCTCCGCATATTGACCACCCCAATAGTTGCATTATTAATATCTATGAAGGAGGGGATTGCATCCCTCAGCATATTGACCATCATGATTTCGTTCGTCCATTCTGTACGGTCTCCCTCATATCAGAGAGCAGTATACTGTTCGGTACAAATATAGAGATAATTGGTCCATGTGAATTCCGGGGATCTGTTGAAATTTCTTTACCAAGAGGATCCGTTCTAATTTTGAAAGGAAACAGAGCCGATATGGTGAAACATTGCATTCCGGGAGTCGGATACCGTCGAGTGTCGATAACTTTCAGAAGGATGAGTGATGATAAAACTCCATTCGGATTTCAGCCAGATCTGGAACTTGAAGAGTTGTAACCATATGAGTTATAAACTTATTGCACCACTAGGCCATCCCAGAATAACAGCTTAGAAGGTCAGCTTATTTAGTAACTCATAACATAGTTTGCGAGAAGATTTTCTATTGGCAGGCATGCAGATGTATAAATATGCGGACAACGATATGAAGACAACTTGTTTTGTACTTTATATTATGTACTCATNCAATAGCAATATATCCATAAAATAATTGATGAAATTAAAACAATAAAAAAATGATTGCTACTATTTAAGAAAAATATTATCACAACTAGGGCTACAAATGAATCGACTGTCTGATAAACTACTCATAACTCAGCTCTATTTCACAATCCTTTGATTTAACTGATTGAATGGGCATGAATACTTCAATCCATACTCAACGAATAAGTTTGGACATCTTGTTAATCAATTCATTTATGTTTATGAACAACATCATTTAAAACTCATGAACAAGCTTATTAAAAAGCTCGATTAAAGCTCATTCATGAATAACATCAATTAAATGTTTATTTTATGCCCAACAAACAATGTTTGATACAACTCATTTTTTCAAACAAGCTCAAATAAAGCTTAAGACTTGATTATGGCTCGCTTACGGTTTATTTATTTTATAAATGAGTTGCTCACAATAGGCCTTGTTAGATGAAAATTTCCATCTGATAATGGGTTCGATAAAACTCAAAGAATTTTCATGATAGATGACTCTCTCAGAATTGGGTGGCTCATTTAGTTAGTATGCAATGATATTGTCTCCATTTCATACAGAATTGTGAAGTTATCAACACGAGCATGGATTGACTTGGATGGAGGATATAAATATATAGTGCGATCATGTTGTTATAAACAAAACTTAATCGTATCCATTTGTGGCCTTTAGCATTGATAAAATTTAAGCATTGAAATGATGACACCAAGCAAAGCATGATTTCGAAAATTGGTCCATACACTAAAGCAAAGGAAGAAGTTGTCTCAAGTTTGAAAGTTCAATGAGAGTTAAAGCCAAACTAGGAAAAAAAAATTTAACATTATTTTAATATGATTTAAATTTTGTATTAGTGATACAACAATGTTATTTTCACCGATTCATTGCATAATATTTTAAATAAGAGCACTTTACTCTTTGAATATAATTCTAGATCAAAATTTTGAAATAATTTATTTTTATTTATTTTTTAAATTCTAATCTTAATCTTCTTTAGCCATCTAATCAAAATTGAAAGGCCATAAGTTGATTAATATTAAAAGAGATGGTTCTTCAATAATGTTACTGGTTCACTAATTCTCTGGTTTATTCGTCGATTCTTATCAATTCTAACTAGTTCTACCTACGAGCATTTTTAAAATTAAAATGAACTAGCTAGAAGAAAGGTTCACAGCTAAATAAACTGAAGTGGCTAGTCCAACCTATTTTTTAAGACCATGATCAAGGCGACCTCTCTTTTTGATGATTTGGTCGCTTCACAAAAAATAAAATTTTAGTATCCACTATCAAAATGTTAAAAAATGGGAGTGCATGAGCTCACTCTATAATAATTAAGACATCTTTTCTAGAGCCCTGTTGATATTCTCAACAATAATCTAGACAAAATTACACTCAAGATAGATACAACATTCAATCTCTGATGCTTGCTAGATTATCCACGATAGTAGATTAATAGTTTATCATGTTAGCGTTGCACGAGAATTCAACACACACTCAGATGAAATAAGATAACTAATAGAGAAACTATAAGTTTTTACATGAAAACACTACAATACCCGACTCAGTTAAAGAAATCCACTATAACTTGGTTATTGCAGTTACAACCTCTTGTTCCATAGGTAGGAAAGGGTTACATAATCTCTTAAGTTACAACATCAGTAAGTAGATGATGGTCCAATAGCGGCTGATGGTAATTGACGATAGTCGGCAAGTGGCTGTCAACAATGGTCGGTGACTAATGTTCAACGGCAATTGGCAATGAGGAGATGTTGAACTTCAGCTCATTCTCTAAGCTTTAATCTTCTGCAAGCTTTCAGCTCTCTCTTTCCCTCCTCATGAGGGGATTGGACTTTATTTATAGGGTCCCAATTGCAATTACTGAAGGAATATGAACCACTTTGATATGACTGCTCAAAGAGTTTTCTTCGATCAAAAGACGTTGATGGACATTTGAGTGTCTTAACGATGTTGGAATTGAGCGATTATAGGCTTGTTGGATTCGTATTATTGAGACGCTTAATTTAACCATAAGCTCATCAAATTCATCATTTGTTTTACCTTCCAAATATGTCAGGAAAAGCTTTCAAAGGTGGTTTAATGAATTGATCTAAGCTTGATTTGACTCAGATTGGATTGCTTTTGGCACGGTTGGCTTCGTCTTGTTTAGTTGGTCAGTTTGACTATAAGTTTGTTGAAATCAAACTTTTGGATGACTTTTTATCAAAGTTGGAATGTTTCATGTTCAAAAGGGTTGCCTCCAGATCTATGCCCTATCTGGAGATTCGTGTCGGATGATGGGAAATTGTTGATGACATATCTAACTCAACCATCAAAAAATGAAAATTTTGCTTCATGATGCTTAATAGAAATAAAAAAAGTTAGGATGAGTTTATTCATGAAGTGCATTTCTCTCTTTGGTTGATAAACATCACCATGGTTGAAAAAGCTATTAGGCATGAAGAATATCTATTGATTATAACGATAAATATAAAGCCTCTCAATAATACAATTTTTCTTCTCATATAAAATAAGCTAGACAAGATTTCTTTCGAGCATAAAATGTGTAGCTTTGTAAATGCACATTCCTCTGATTTTAATACATTTGGATGAAACTCATACAAGAAGAAGAGCACTCATTCTAAAATAATAAAAAAATTATATTATTGTGTCATGCTTCTAGATTGAAGAACACCAATACCACTTACTTACCAACAATTTATGAATAAGATCTTCAAGAATCTCACAGGATACATCATGGCGGTCAATGTTGCTAATATGCTAGCCAAATAATTCAAAATAACATAATGTATCTATGATTTTTCTTTGGATTTTACATGTAGATTAATCAAACTAAAACAGCTTCAAGGTCACTTAGGATAAGTTCTTGGAATTCACATGGTCGACCAAAGAATCAAATCTAACCCTAAAAATAATATTACGGTTCTCTAAGTTTTGAAACCCCGGAGAGTGTTACAAAAGTACAACACCTAAATGAACGAATAATATCACAACAAGTTGTATAAAAACTTGATGTTAAAATATGAAGAGATCAAAAAGCAAGTCAAAGAGCTATGTTGACCTCACTTTTGGTTGAGGTCTAGAAAACTTCTTAAGTAGCCTAGGTCTAGCCATAGGACTTTCCTNCTTGTTTTTGAAAATCAACCAATAAAAATTAAATTTTAAAAAGTACTTTGATAATTAAATATGATAAAGATAATAAGAAAAGAAAATGGTAAGTTTGTTGAGTTTGTTTCTCTCAAGTTTGAGGTTTCTTACTGTTTTCTTGTGCAGCACGACTATTTTGGTCTGCACCCACACTCAACGTAAAGTCTCACAAATTTTCTTCATCGATGACAACCTTCACATGTCACATATCTATGAGTTTAACACCACAAATTCTCTACACTATTTCATGTTATTCTTGGGGTCGGTACCGAGATTAGATATTTCCCTTGTCACCATTTGGATTGGATATGAGTCCCAGAGCTTTCCTTCTTAGTGTAATCATAAGAGCGTAGCTAGTATTCATGATTCTGATGCAATGCCTATTTTGGCATCTCAAATTGCTGTTATTTCTAAAATATTGATCAAATGGGAATGAATTATTCTCAAGTACCCCTAGTATTAGAGGAGAATTCACTAGGACAGATTATTGATACTCAATCATCTTATGAAACTTTAAACGCTATAAATAATCAAAATAATAATCGCTATTCTAACTATTTTAACCCTGGTTGGAAAAATCACTCTAATTTTAGTTGGAATAATTATAATAATTTGATGAAATCCAGAAATTTAAACAATCAAGGAAATCCTAATTTTTGACCTTATTATCCTCTGGTATTTAACTCCAACCCTAACCCACAAGTTAAGAAAAAGAAGTTGACGATGGAAGAAGTAATTTTGAATATGGGAAATAAAATACATAATCAAGGAAGCTATTAGAGATATTGAAAATCAATTAGGACATATTGCTACTGCACTTAGTAATAGACCTTCTGGAATTCTTTCAAGTGCTGTGAAAGTTAATCCGAAAGAGAAAAATAAAGAACAAATTAAAGCTATTCAATTATGAGGTGGAAAAAAAGTTGAAACAAGGATCCAATGAGAAACCAAAGTTGATGAAGAAAAGGAAGAATTGGAAAATGATCAACAGGAAAATGAACAAACACAGAGCCCTACAGAAAAACCATTACATTTGTTTCCTCAAAGACTAAAACAGAAAGAATAAAGATAAATAATTTACAAAATTTTTGGAAATACTTAAGAAGTTAAGGATAAATATTCCTTTTGTTGAAGCTTTGGAACAAATGTCAAGTTATGTTCAAAAAAAAATGAAGTTTACAGATCATGAAACCATTGATCTTAGTGAAGAGTGTAGTGCTATTATTCAGAAAAAGCTTCCAAAAAAATTAAAAGATCCTGGTAGTTTTATTATACCTTGTGCAATTGGAGAAAAGTTTTATGGAAAAGAATTATGTGATTTAGAAGCAAGTATCAATCTTATGCCTTTATCAATTTCTAAACGTTTAGATTTCGGAGAAATTTCCCCAACTACTGTAACTCTTCAATTAGTTGATCGATCAATAACTTATCCAAAAGAAGTTATACAAGATGTGCTAGTAAAAGTGGATAAATTTATTTTCCCTGTAGACTTTATATTATTGGATAAAGATAAAGAGATTCCCATTATTTTAGGGAGATCATTTTTTGCAACTCATTTCTCACAATCGGGAGAGCTTTAATAGATGTACAAAAAGGAGAATTAATGATGAGAGTTAATGATCAAGAAGTGAAATTTAATATAGCAAAAGCTATGAAATATCCTGCAATAGAAAAAGATAATTAATGCTTTAGGATGGAAGTAGTTGATTATCTAAGTAATGAGCAGTTTAAGAATGAATTCGAAGATAAATTAAAGCAAGGAGAAATTTTTTATACTGAAAATGAAGAGAAAAAGATTTAGATTATATTCAGGGCAAATTTGAAGCATTAAACTTGTTGGAAAATGATAGTAAAAAACTTATTCCTTCAAGTAATAAACCACCTAAACTTGAATTGAAGATATTACTTGTCCATTTAAAGTTTCTATTTTTAGGAGAGTCAGCCACATTGCCTGTTATTATATCTTCTGAGTTAACTGAAATTCACGAACAAAAGTTGATAGGGATGTTGAAAAAGTATAAAAAGGCTTTTGAATGGACTTTAGCAGATATTAAAGGAATTAGTCCTTTAATTTGTATGCACAAAATTTTATTAGGTATGAACCTAAAGCGGATCCTTAGAGAAGATTAAACCTAATAATGAAAGAAGTTGTTAAAAAAGAGATTTTAAAGTGGTTAGATGTTGGAATTAAACATCCTATTTCAGATAGTGCTTGGGTATGCCCAATTCAATGTGTTCCGAAGAAAAGAAGAGTGACTATTGAAGAAAATGAGAAAAATGAATTAAAACCAATAAGGCAAGTAACTGGATGGCAAATTTGTATTGACAATAGAAAACTAAAGATGGCCACCAGAAAAAATCACTTTTCTTTGCCCTTCCTAGATCAAATGTTGGATAGATTGTCTGTGAACAAATACTATTGTTTTTTAGATGGATATACCAGATATCACAAAATTCTAATTGCTCTAGAGGATCGAGAGAAAACAACGTTTACAAGACCATATGGAACACTTGCTTTTCATAGAATGTCTTTTGAACTGTGCAATGCACCTGCAACATTTCAAAGATGGATGATGTCAATTTTTAGAAATTTAATAGAGCATGGAATGGAAGTATTTATGGATGATTTTTCTGTATTTGGGACTACATTTGAGTTATGCCTTAATAATTTAGAAAAAATTCTGGAGATATGTGAAAAAATCAACCTAGTCATAAATTTGAAAAAAAAAGTTAATTTATGGTTGTAGGAGGTATTTTTCTTGGGCATAAAATTTCTGAAAAAGGCATGGAAGTAGATCCTGCAAAAATCCAAGTAATAAGAAAATTACCACCTCTTAATAATGTTAAAGAGGTGAGAAGTTTTCTTGGACATGTAGGTTTTTACAGGAGCTACATAAAAAATTTTTCAATAATAACCAAACCCATGTGCCAACTTTAGAAAAAGATACAAAATTTGATTTTAATGAGGAATGCATAACAACATTTGAATTTTTAAAGAAAAAATTAATCACTGCACCTATAATAGTACCACTTGACTGGGAGAAACCGTTTGAAATAATGTGTGATGTTAGTGATTATGCTATTGGGGATGTATTAGGACGAAGGCACGACAAAATTTTTATAGTTATATATTATGCTAGTAAAACTCTAAATAATGCTCATATTATTTATACTACTACATAAAGTGAGTTATTAGCTATTGTTTATGCCTTTGATAAATTTAGATCTTACTTAATTGGAACTAAATGTATAGTGCATACAGATCATTCTTCTATTAAATACTTGATGCAAAAGAAGGATGATAAACCAAGATTAATTAGATGGATACTTCTATTTCAAGAGTTTGATTTTACCATGGTAGATAGAAAGGGAAATGATAATCAAATAGCTGATCATTTGTCTAGAATAGAAATAGAAATATTGCAAGAGTTTGATTTTACCATGGTAAATAGAAAGGGAAATGATAATTAAATAGCTGATCATTTGTCTAGAATAGAAACTAATTTTGCAAATGAAATTTTAGAAAATTTTCATGATTAACATTTATATAGTATTGATGAAATGGATGCACCGCGGTATGCTGATATAGTAAACTATATTGTAAGTGACATTCTACCAACTAATATCAAGAATCCACAATTAAAAAAAATTATCTATGATTCAAAAGACTATTTTTGGGATGACCCATATTTATATAAAAAATGTAAAGATTTAATTATTAGAAGATGTGTGCCTTATGAAGAAACTTAATAGGTAATTGAAAGATGTCATGATTCTGAATTTGGAGGACATTTTGGAATAAATAGAGCTGCATATAAAATTTTGCAAATTGGATTTTATTGGCCTACTACTTTTAGAGATGATAATGAATATATTAAAACATGCGACAGATGTCAACGAGTAGGAAACATTTCCAGAAGAGATGAAATGCCTCTAAATTACACATTAGAAGTTAAAATTTTTGATGTGTGGGGATTATACTTTATGGGACCATTTATGCCTTCATTGGAAAATTTATATATATTACTTGTTGTTGATTATATGTTTAAGTGGATTAAAGCTATTGTTGTGCCTAGATGTGATGCTCAGAGTGTTTCTAATTTTTTAATTAAAAATATTTTTACAAGATATGTAATGCCGAAGGTAATCATTACTGATGGAGGATCTCATTTCAGGAATAAGAGAATCAAAAAATTAATCAAGAAATATGATATAATGCATAAATTCTATACTGCTTATCATCCTCAAACTAGTGATCTAGTAGAAATATCGAAACATGAAATTAAACTCATTTTAGAAAAATCAGTAAATCCTTATAAATTTGATTGGTTTGTTAGACTAGATACTGCATTATGGGCATATAGAACTGCTTATAAAACTCCTATAGGAATGTCCCCCATATAGATTGATTTTTGAAAAAACATGACATTTACCAGTAGAATTGGAACATAAAGCATTTTGGGCTATCAAAGAATTTAATTTTAATTTAAAGGATGTGGTGAAAAAAGGTTTTTGCAACTTAATAAACTTGAGGAGATTAGAAATGAAGCATATGGTAATGCAAAAATCTATAAAGAGAAATGTTGACCTCACTTTTGGTTGAGATCTAGAAATTTCTTTAGTAGCCTAGGTCTAGCAATAGGACTTTCCTACTGACTAGTTTTACAAAACTAAAAAAGTTACCCTCACCATTAGAAATTCAAAACTCTTCTCTTTACTCAACTTGAAGTTCCACATATTGCTCCTAACCTCTAGCACTTAGTAGGTAAGATCATTATGAGGGAATTCAAGGAGAGTTCCTATAGGGCTACTTGACCTTAGGATTGACCCTGGGTGTTGGTTTGGAGCAAAGGTATACAATACCCTTACAATACCCTGGCTAAGACCAATACATAAGGACCCAAAATGGGGATTTCATTGATCCATGGTTCATTTAGAATGTATATCTATCCAATTCTACTAAAATGAGGGTTTTATTGATCCACAGTTCATTTAGAATGGATATTTATCCAATTCTACTTGAGTCATCTTTGGTCTTTTGCCCCAGACACCCCCAAGTTACCTAACTGCCCTTGGGAACCCAATTTTGGTTAAATGACCAAATCACATCAATTGGACTTATAACCATGCCAATTAGCCCAAAGAAATGTTGTATTTGCTTCATAGCAATATTTTACATCAAATCTATCCATAATTTTGCATTGCTAAAACCTTTTGATCATCCAATTTGGTTTAAATCCAAAACCCCAAATTAACCCCAATATTGGCTAACACCCCAAATCTCAACAATTGAATGCCCTAAACCTCAAATTGGCATCCAATTTTTGTTGAAAAACATTTGTGACCAAACACAATAATCAATTTGAGCTTAGTCCAAAGCTAGCTCAAGTTTGACCCAAATTAGCCTCATATGC